>JAQGBX010001787.1:0-23115 GCA_034698745.1 Megaphyllum sjaelandicum | reverse complement strand
GCGTCGTGCCTACGTCATGACTTCCGGTGTTGAGTGTTGCCTGTTGAGTGTTGCGTGGCAGTGGATACCCGGCTTTATAATAACGTATACACTTGGAATTTATGGAAACATAGTCCAAAGTTTTGTTTAATGGAAACACCAAAAAGGACTCATTTGTTGGCCAATTATTTATCTGGAAACCGTACACGTACGAAGTTTTTAAAAGTGAAATTAATATTTAGAATTGCTGTTTTTCTATCGTTATACTGTACATGAACATAGAAACTAAAATTTTATCGAAAACATTTCATTTTATGCCCAAAACTACATGTACAGTACCTTCAAAAACATTCCCATAGCTAATGAAACACAAGGACACCCTCTTAAAATGATAAAATATTTCAATTTTTTTTACCAGAAAAATAAATAATGCATGGATCTTAAAACAAATACTAGCTAGAACGATTCGTTGACCATAAAATGAAAGTTAATTTTGATATTATCTTTTATTTTTGCAAATCCTCTCAATACAATTAAAACCTTTTTTTTTAAAAAATTACATTTTTAAAATTGTCAAAAACTGCCGATTAATACAAAGTATTTACTTCAACATCGTTTATCATTCTTTGGCCTCTTTCAAAATATTGAATTTTAAATAGATATTCTTCTAGCACCAATAAATTAATAAATTAACAGCTTCTGCTTGATAAATACAATTATTCCAAAATGTTCATATTTTCACCCTTCTCACCAGAAATCCACCACAGAAAATTCAATTTTCTGATAAAATCACTAACCAGATCAGACACTCGATTTCACTTCACAATTTCTACCGGTAAATCCATCGGCGCAGTAGCACACATAGGCTCCATCGGCTTTGGGACGGCTGATGCAGGTGCCTCCATTCACGCAGGGAGAATTGGAATTGCAATAGGTCAATTCTGTAGAAAAAGAATAACATAAATTTAGTTTTATGAGCTCAAAATATATCGTGGATAATTTTAAAGATCGTGAAGAAAATGACTTATTAAACGCACCTTCGTCACATCTCATTCCACCCCAGCCAGGCTGGCAAGTGCATTCCCAGGGTTCGGTACAGTTTCCATATTTGCACCCAGGATATGGCACACACTGGTCACAGTTTTCGCCTGACCAGCCTACACGACACCTACAGACCGTGATAATGCAGGTTAAACATATGGCCATCCTGGTTTTCAACCAGCTGCATAACATTTACCAAAAATGGCAATGATGTTACCTGCACTCTCCAGGACGAGAACAAGAGCCATGAAGATGATGGCATCCTTTACTGCACACGGCTAAAAACAATTTTAAGGAATACTTTTATTATACTTCATGTTACCTTCGTATTTTGGCGATTATATATTTTAAGGAAGATGTCTTAACCCCCCCCCTTTCCCAGAATCGTCTGCCACGGGAGAAATTACTCTGAAGGATTTAACCCTTTATTGGATTAAGGATAGTGTTAGGTATCTAACAAAAACAAAAATGTTGCTTAAATGTAGAAAGTTGCCAACAAACAAACTTTGTGGTTTAACTTAAGAATTTGCAATTTAGAATAGTGTTTCTTCGATTTTTAAACTTGATCAAATGAATAGAAAAACCTGAAATGCACTACGTTTAACTTTCACAAGAAATATACAACAGACGTAGTTTTGCAAATATTACTTAACTTGAGAAATATTTATACTTTAAGGCCGTCAGACACAAGGCAATTTTTCGCCAAAGTTAAAGCAAGTTCCATTTATGAACATTTTACTAAACATATGGCTTTTAAAAATGAAAATTCCACACTGAAATTAATTAGACTTCATTCATGTTTTTAAAATTGAAAAAAATAGAACATTTGATTTCTCATAATTTGCAGTGAAGAAAACATTACTTTTTGAACATGCATTTAATTGCTAGAAATATGACAACAAATTGATTCGTTTATGACGGCCTTTATATAATATAAAGAAGATGTAGATGCTTATAATTTTACAAAATTAATATGAAAATAACTCAAAAAGGCACATTAAGTTACACGTGCATTTATTTAGAATTATACTTTTAAGTAAATTAAATTTTCTGCCATCAACCTATCAATTTTCTAATATTTTATTGTAATCGGATAATTAAATCTTGGCTAAGCAAGACTAAAAGTGCACGAATTGTCTCTAATAATAATCGGGTTGTTTTCGTGTTTGGCATCATTTATTTTGTGCAGTTAAATGTTACTGCATCATAGGACATAACCCAAGCTCACCTGTTTCACAAAACAAGCCTTGCCATCCTGTTTCGCAACGACATTCAAAGGGTTTATTGCAGGAGCCATGGGCACATCCGGGGAGGGGCTTGCATTTCTCGCACAATTCACCATCCCAACCGATGCGACATCTGCCAACATAATACGAATGATGTTCAATAATAAGTGTTAAAATTCTTCCCCATTAGCCATAATGTTTCAACTAAGAACTTGCTAAAAAATTCTAAAAGATTTTGGGCAAAGATGACCCCTGATTTGCATGTAGAGGAAAGCGTTATGGTCGACCAAGTAAACACAAAACCGCCAGTTTTTTAGCCTGTGTTTTTCCTTTGAAATATAATTATACATTTGTCCTGCATAATACGTATTGTATATAATACTATATAATAGATATATAGTGAATACAATCAATACATTAAACCAAGATTGGCTTTTTCAACGTCCATCTTAGGAGATATTGCATCATTTTTAGCACACACAAAAATGCATCATATTGTTTCTTAAACTGAAATAAAAAAAACCCAGAATATTTACATATGCATTTGTGAAACGCTTGAAATAGTTTTAGTTTATTTCTCATTTTTTATCGAGTTGAAAACCTGCAAACCCCCTGAAAAACGCATTTAAAGGCTGCACGGCATACCTCTGATGTTCGTAAGGATTGCCATCTTTATTAGATCTTTTGCGACAAAATTATAATTGCACAGGTGCATTTTTGCATTGGCTTAAAATGTCATCACCAAATGTTTCACGCATTTTATGTGAGAACAAATTTGTTGCCACTTATCCCATGAAAGATGGCAATCGCTAAGAACATTCTGTCATAAGTTATTCCCCAGAGTTTCTGTTTTCAATTCGATAAAAAAATGAGATATAAAATAAAATTTAAGTGATTTAAGCATTTCAGTTCAATTCCGGGAATTTATGGCGCCCCCATAAATTCTCAGGTTTTTGTTTGCATAACTTTGGTCGAATACAGTATTTCAGCTCATGTTATTTTATCCCATATCCCATGCAAAAGAAACCAATTTCAAACTGTGTTTAGGTCGAGACAACGCTTCATTTTCTAAATGCATTGTGAAAAGCATTTCGCAATTAGCATAAAGTTCAAAAAACACTTTTCAAAGTGTGGCTTTTAGATAATTAGCGCCATTAGACTTCAAAAAATGTTGAGATGAGTTTCACAAGTCGCATCATTTATTAGGTTGTTTTTCAACATGTTCAATTCAACCAAAAAATAAAAAAATAAGCAGTGGAATGCGGTTTACGCCAAAAACTTCATCAAATGTACCTGACTCAATTAGCATAAAGTTCAAAAAACACTTTTCAAAGTGTGGCTTTTTGATAATTAACACCATTAGACTTCAAAAAAATTTTAAGATGCGTTTAATAAGTCGCATCATTTATTAAGTTGTTTTTCAACATGTTCAATGTAACAAAAAAAACACAGAAATAAGCAGTGGAATGCAGTTCACACCAAAAACTTCATCAAATTTACCTGACTCAAAATTCAGGTTTCCCAAACCGCTTTTTTTTGCTATTTTTCCGAGCAATTTACATGAAAATTTCATAGCTAGACTCCCCAGAGCTATATGCCATTTTGTTACGTCATAATCGTCCACCTCTGTAATTAGAGTCGACCTCGAATCTTCGAAAACTGTTTCTTGGTGCCCCATCAAATGTTGCTCGTGTGGGTACACAATGACCCACATTTCGAACTGATTAATATTTGAAACGGAATTGCCACAAAAATTGTCCGTCTGGTTCTGGTGGCATATAAGGAAATTACTTGGTCCTAAAACTAATCTGATGACCTAGTGCCCCCAACCGAGTGGCAATGAAAATAATATCGAGGATGCAATTTCAAGCCTAAAAATGGCAATACTGTACATGTACTCGATATACATGTCAATTAAACAGAGGGGGATAAAACGATTCTTGGAAATTTGGTTTTAAATACGGTGCATAAATTTATGGACAATGTCAATGAAGCATTAAAATTAACTATAGAGGAAATACAGCTTTTGACCTGCGAAACAGTGTTCCCATAAAATTTAAAAATGTTTCACACAAAAATTCAGGAAACAGATCTGGTTCAATATTTTTGTTGCAAGACACTGTTTCATGGCATGTTTACACGGCCAATCCAGTGTCGGTTCAGATCAAAGTGGGAAAATGTTTCTGAAACATTCTGGTCATGGCACTTCTAACAAAGGGAGCCGAATGGGTGCCATCCATTGAGTTGCAAGTGAAAGTGTTTCGTTTATGAAGACCCAACTTTCCAAGCATTCCAAAACATGTTTCCCCAGCAGATATGCAGAAACATGTTTCCGCTGCATAAATATGGAAACATGTTTCGGCAACATTTTCAAGACATTGAAACAGAAATTTGCGAAACTAATGATTTTAAATTTGTTTTTCATAAACGCATGATCAAAGCTGACAGCGAAAATATCATTGAAAATATTTTGATTCCATATTTCCTGTATTTTTTTTAATCGAATTATGTGGTAGATTTTTTGCACAGAGTTAATGATGATTGAAAAACCAAGGAACAATTAATACGGTTAAAAACAGACTATCATTACTTTAGTTGATTTTCTATTTCCTTCTTAAATATTATCACAAATTAAATCTGTAATGCTAATATTTTCGTTTTAACGATTTATTATAAATCCAATACTAAATTTTCCTCTTGTATTAATCTCAGCTGTTTATCTATTTTGGGCAAATTTTAGACAGTTATATAATGTAGATAAAATTTTGAATTCTCCCATTTATGCTTTAAAAAGAAAGAAACTTGGCTGTCGTCGAAAATCATAAATGATGGTTATTTTTTAAATTTTATTAAATTAAAAAAAATATATTTTATTTTATTAGATGAGTCATACTAAAAGGAAGACTTAAGTTATAATCATTAATTACAGTATGTTCCTAAACTTTTCGCATTGTATTAGCGGTAACCTCAAACGTGCCCCATTTCTCATGAATCTTCGATTTCACTAATCATATAAAATATGAAATTCATTGTAAGATATTCTTACCGGCACTCATTGGGTTTTGTGCAATAACCCCTGGTGGAATGGCAACCCTTTTTACAGATGGCTGCGAAAAAACAAAAGAAATAAAATCAAGGGACAGTTTATGGTTCAACGGGTGGGCGCCGAGTCGAACGTTTTGTCCTTATGCAAATCGAGTAATTTTTATTTAATTGTTGACCTAAATTGGCCCGCTAATCCGGGCCAATGGCATCCCACCTTCCTACCCACACCGAAACTAGGGCGGATTTCATGGGTAAATAAAAAGGCCGTGACTACTTACGATCCGAGCAGAAGAGGCCATCCCAGCCATCGTTGCAAGAGCACTCAAAACTCGAATTTCTGCAAACACCGTTGACACAGCCGTACAAAGGGACGCACTGGTTGCAATGAGGACCAGTCCAACCTGTTAAAGCCAGAATCAAAGATGAGCAAAAAACCACAATGTTAATCAAACGAGGAAGCAATTTCAAGCCACCAGGAAAAGGACGATCTGGAGTTGAGATCATGGAAAAGCAAACAAGAATGTTGCAAATTGCATTCCTTCTGCAAGCTGTTTCAAAAAAAATCATGTTTTCCTATTTATTTCAAAAAGAGGTAAATGTCATCCATATTTAATGATTTAAAACAAAAAAAAAAAATACTTGTACGTACAAAATGTAGAATAAAATTATAAAAAAAATCCGTTTAAAGGAGATTTATGAAATAATGTTTACCTAAGCGACAATGACATTCTCCTGGTCGGTTACAGTAACCTTTCTCAGAATGGCAGCCGTCTCGGCAGATGGGTTCGGTGCAAGTTGGTCCGGTCCACCCAGTGCGGCATTCCTTTTTGCCTTCGTGGGTGCAGACGTAGTGTCCAAAATCGTTGTTTCGATCCAAGCACATCTGAAAATTTACATCAAGACAAAATTAAAGTTTGTTCAATTGCCATATCAAACGCGCTACTGTTAATTTATAAGTACATTATAAACTGAGCACCAAATTTCTACAAAATTTTTACATTTAGTAGGGTGATGTACAGCACATATACCGACAATATTAAAAACACAAAAAAGCACTTATTCATACATGTTTAATGGAAACATGTAAATTAAGCATTTTAAAAATGTTCGTATTAATTTATTTTTTTAAATGAGGAAATCTGATCATGACTCAGAAGAGCGCTCCAGATGGATTATTGCTTCATCTTATAATCCAATTAATGTCAAAATTTAACGTTTTGTAATTTGTGGTAATCGATTGTTCGAAGCTAAATAATGCAAATAAAAGTAGCACCATGGTGGGTGGAAATGATTGCTTAAATGCATAATTTATATCAAGAGGCACTTCTATATTTGTATCGCTGGTAAATGTTCATGCATTCAATTCAACAGTTTCAATGAAACAATTAAACATTCAATTTACTTATAAATCAATATGTATCAGCATGATAAAAAACAACTTTCAATCTTTTATTTTTCAGATTTGAGACAGTAAATTATACAAAACAAGGAATGGCGGGTTGCTATTTAGCACAAAGGAAACCTCTAAATACAAGCCTCGAATAAATACAAACTATTTTCTACGAGTCATACTATAATTTTTGTACAATTAATAAGAAAATTTGATAAAATTGCCAATAAGGTCTATTTCGTCCGAGATTCTTTTGCAAAAGCCTCTGTACATTACCCTATACATACACGTATACATGGAAATAAATATCGTAAATACTCACGGACTAAAAAAGGGAACTAAGAAATAGATAAAAGCTAACCTTCTGCATTCTGCCTCATCCATGTTTTCGAAAAAAATATTATACACGTTTCCATTCATTCTCAATGTAAATTACTAAAATATTCAAAATCTCTATAAAGTAAATGACATTAGCTAGCGATTAGACTTCATATTTCTGAATTTCCCGCGCTTTAATTTTAAACAAATTAAAACTTCGTTTAAATTTCAAAAAGCGCGCCATCTAAGGATAAAAATGCACGTCCCAAATGAATTTAAATCCAATAGAGCATGAGTTGTGAGCTGGTATTTCCTTAAAATTCCAAAAAATAAAATAAATTTCCAAAATTGATTTTTCCTTTTTTATAATGTGTAAATTAGGTTTTACTTTTTTATAATATTTATTACGTTCCCATAAAGGTTATTTCGCAGCAGTCCGAATGTTGCCTACCTATTACCCCAGTATTTCGGAGTAAACCTATAAAATCCGAACTGTAAAACCAGTAAAACATAGTAGGTAGTTCAAGGTAACACCTAGAGATATTAAAAACTCAGACGGTTTAACTTGGAAACGAACTTGACATTGAGCGAAGTGGAGCTATAAAGGGAGGTGCAAACGACCTGAAATTTGGCACGGGAAGAGAACCCCGATGAACTCAGAAGAAGCTAACGGGTGTACAATGTCATGACCCGATTGTATCTCGTTCAAACAGGATTCAGAATGTCGTAACTCGAGTAACTGCACGAAGGTGTCGATTAATTACCAGCCGAAAAACCCAAATAAGGTTTTCACGGTGGTCAAGAAGTCCACTACCCTACCTATTCGCCGGGTGACGTTTTGCAGCGTTTCCACAGCGGCAACGAGCATTGGATTCACGTGGGGTTTCCACGAGGCGGGCACCACGAAACGCCCCTTGCGTTCAAACCCACCCTCACCATGAACATTTCGTCTAGCAAGTCGAAAAAATCGCACCTTAGTACAGTTGTTTCCGTAAAAGGCTGTTTGGCAGCTGACCCTCATGACGTACTCGAACACGGTGCCATTGCTCACGTCACGCTCCTTTTTCCATCCTTCCGTCACTTTGAGGGACTTCTGCTGGTTCGAGCGAGATATCAACAGACCAGGAACACCTTAAAGAAGAACAATTGTACTGCAGTTTTATCATCATTTTTAACAAAGATTTTTGAAATTGTTTGACTGTTTTAACAAGTATTTTAAAAATGTTGACTATTATTAACAAAGATTTTTAAAATTTTGACGGTTTTTACAATGATTTTCAAAACTTTGACAATTTTAACAAAGATTGTTATAATAATAATGAAATGAAGACACGACCATCAAAAATTCAGTCAAACGACTTTTCAGTCAAACGATTTTTAAAATGTTGACTGTTTTACAGTGATTTTGAAAATGTTGACTGTTTTTACAAAGATTTATAAAATGTTGACTATTTCAACAAAAAATTTTAAAACTTTGACTATTTTAACATATATTTTTACAATTTTTACTATTTATACAATGATTTATTTTTTAATTTATTTTGACAAAGAATTTAAAAATTCTGTCTATTTACACAAAGATTTTGAAAGTTTGACTATTTTTACAAAAATTTTTAAAACAACTATTTTAACAAAGATTGCCTAGTAACTGATAAACTGCCTAATAAAATACAAATGACAAAAATCCTTTTTCCAAAAAAATACAATTTTTAGGAAAACTGTAAAAAATTGCTGAATAAATGGGTATAGTCACTTGTTGATGTCATTTTGATTCAGAAATCGTTTCCGAAACGAAATGATACAATTAAAAGGGTTTTTTAAAAAAAAAAATTAAAAACACAATAATAAAGTTCACCGAATTATGTTTTTAATTACATTTCCTTCGATGTCATATTTGTTAATTATTTCTGGCATTTTGAGGATTATACGGGGGAATTTCACTTCTTGTCCTCCTCGCATAATTGATTGAATACCGTATCGATTGCATCTCAGAATAATTTTCATAATTTTTTGTCTGTGGTGGAAAAAAGCTTAAATGTACCATCGTATTCCCATAACGTAACAATTTCTCTTCGAATGATTTACAAAAATGATTATCCCAAGATTCCCCAAGGCAGGCATCATTATTTTCACGGCATTCCCCAAAAAAGTTGTGTTCAAAACACAAACAAAACAACTAAATCTCTGTACAGTGTCTGCTTGATAAACCTATCTAAATTGTAGTTATTATGAAACTGTTTTACCTCCAACAAACGTAGCGTTTTCAACTTGATTCGTTTTATGCCATGATTCCAGCAAGATTCCAAACTGATCCTAAAAGTGGCAAAGAAACGAAGTCATAAGCACCAAGATGAGAAGAATAACAACTGCAGATAGTTTTCCGTCAATATCCTAGTCAATTTATTTCATTTTCTTCAAGTGGTAGATGGCAAGTTGAATATTACTTTACACTACTAATTTTAATAAATTTGCTCAACGTTTCAGCGCATTAGCCTTTATCAGGAGCTACAGAAACAATATTTTACATTATTGCAACAAAATTATTCCAACCCTTAAAATTTAAACAAAGGATTTGTTTTACGAATGAAGCAGTTTCTAAATTGCAAATATAAGGTTTTTCACCAGCAATTCAAGATTGGGCTCAAATACATGTAATTGTGTTGTTTTGTTTTTTTGTTATTGTGCATCATTTTAAAAGTCAACGTTAGTGCTTTTCAATTAGTTAGTGATAACTTCAGTGTTTGCACCTCGAATCCTTTGTTTAAATTTTAAGGAGAGAGAGGAGAAATAGTACTAAGGGGACTCAGCCCCTTCTGACTTGTGTTGTTTTTGGTGTATTTCTTTCTTTTAAAATAAAACGGTTTAGATACCGATTAGTTGGTCAATATCATGGGTTAGAATCAATATTTGGGTTGTTGTTATTGTTAATGCCCCAGTGCCAGCCCCCCATAACTAATTTTGTTAAAAAAATTTTTTGCAATAATGTAAAATATTGCTTGTAACGGAACATTTGTCAATTCTTATTTTTCTGATGTAGATCAGCCTATTGTAACTCCTATTGATTTAGTCAGTTTCCTGAATAAATACCGCATGAACAGGAAATATTCGGCAATAATACAATGAATGGCAAATGTATAGAAAAATCAAAACAAACTGTAGAATGCATAATTAACATTTTTAAAGCGGCGTACATTATACAGTATAATCAGAATATTATATTTTTGTGGAAATTAATAGTCACAAAACAGAAATAAAATTAAACTTATTCCAAAGATAAATTTCATACAGGCCTATGATTTAGGAACCGATATATTGAAATAAAAATACTCTGGCATAGTTTTTGAAATAACATTTGCACAATCATATAATTAGCGTGTAACGCTTTTTGGAAATCTTTCAATGAAAAAATATCAGGGTTCCCTCAGAAATATCATTCTCCATTTCCATGACTTTTCCAGGTCTTTTCCAGGTCCATACATTTGGCAAAATATTGAGACTGTTAAAAAAATTTTAAATTTGTACTGGGAAATTTCAAAAAGTTTCCAACTGGAGACTGAGCTAACCACGTGGAAACATTAATTTTGGATTGTGACAACATGTAACGTTGAATTTCCCTGACTTTTTCAAAATAAATACTAAATAATAAATTTCAAAATAAAACAGAAAAATTGTTTTATTGAGCAGTCAAAAAACTGACCCGCCCAGTGACTATACCCTTCGAAAGTAAATTCACTATTGCTTTAGCCGCGCGCATTCAGGTGAATGACCGATCAATTTTGGTGGAAGATAAACAGCAACAAAAGAACCGTGCTAAAGCATGTCATTATCAAATAACGAATAAGTAGCAATTTAAAAAGGGAGAAAATGAAATAAAAAAAAGATGGTCGAGAAAACTTCAAGTTGAATGTCTCTCTAATGAATACCTGCGAAATGTCATTATGATGGAGAAAGTGATATCGCTCCAGGTCATGGACATGCGTCATGCAAAGATTATTGAAAACAGGCTATGATAGATGAAAACTGTGGGATTTTTATAGTTTAAAAAACAAATAAACTGATTTTTCTAAAGTTTTGAGGTAATACTGTACCGAATTTTAGGCAATTTCAAAAATTATGGTATACACTGTATGTGCTACGAATTTTTTAAGATCAAATGCTCTAATTTTACAATATTAAATTCGGATTAATTTCTATTTGGTATTTATATTTTTCATGAATATTTTTCATTTTTCATCTGTGTCTGCCCTAACAGTCTAATTGAAAGAAAAATTTCACAGGGCATGAATGGAATGCCTAATAGAATAATAGGCATTTCAATCATGCCCTTTAAAAAAAATTATTTTCTGTATTTAATTTTGGCTTGAAGAAACTCCATGTTCACCATCATTGAATATAAATATCATGTAACAATCCAGTGTCTGATATGTCACGGAAAATTTGTAAAATTTTGGAAGTTTTCTATTTATTCTGCCTGTACTTCTTAGAATTATTTTGTCCTCACTTCAGAGAATTACAAAACTTGTATATTGCTTTCACTTCCTAGAATTACCTTGGCTTTTACTGCCTAGAATTATTTTGCCAAGAAAGTCCATCAAATCGTCTTCCCCCTCTTTTAAAAGTTCGTTTGGATACAAGACAATCGCACTTCCGTTTATAATTAAATTAAAGCTCATGGTCTTCATAATCAAAAATTGTTCCATCAACACAACATTTAAAATAAAAATGAAAATACAACTCACCACCCATGGAAGTGGAAAACGAAACTGAATGTTGAGATTGGTCTCTTGCTGCCTATCCTTCGATCGTCTGAAGACAGTGTCTGTCACGAACACGCCATATTTGCAAACAAGCAATTTATCGTCAATGACACTTTCAGTATTGTTAACATCCGTGATGCACACTCTGAGGAAAGTATTGCACAAAGTGCGACAACTGTTGGAAGAAACGCGGTTGTGGCAACAATTGCCATCTTCTAATCGGTTTTCCAGATTTTCAAAGGATAAAACGCGAATGTCCAATACTGCGTCGCCATTTATCTGCAAAGGAAGCAAAGTATGATTAAGACAATTTTGTCAACATTTTCTTTTTTTCGAAAGAATATTAATGTCGTATAGTCAGTTACTCCACCAAATTCATATAGAAAAAAACAGTACGAATTAAACTTCATGTGTAACCAGGTTCCCCCAGAAATTTCATATTCACCCTCCCTTACATTTCCAGGTTTTTAACAAATTTCCTTGACCATAGCCAGACAATGTCAAAATTAACATATGCCAATGCTATCCACCATTTTGCAAAATTTAATAATGATAATTTTTTTAAAATTCCAAAATGAACATAGGAAAATTTTGAACATCTTACAAAACTAACATTAGAAAACTTGTCTTCAGAACTCTGCAGAAATTTTCAAGTTTCCGAATACAAATTTTCACAATTTTTAAGTTTCAAATTTAACTTCGGAACCTTCAAAATTTCGTAAATTTGTCCTCGGAAAGTGTTGAAAATAATTTGCATAAATTTGAAAAAATCCTCGGAAACTTGAAAATTGTGCAAATGTGTCCTCAGAATCTTTTGAACATTTCGTGAACTTGTCCTTGGAAACATTTTTTGCAAAACACGTAGAAGCATTAATTTAGGATTGGGACAACATCAATAGGAAGAATTTCCGACTTATTCAAAATAAACCATTCTTCCTAGACTTTTTCAGACATTTTCAAGTTCCTGACTTTACAGGTATTCCAGGTTTGGGGGAACCCATTATATTGTAAAAATGACTAATGACAATTTTAAAAACTTTTTCAAAATTAACATGAAAAAATTTAAAATTTTAAAAAATCAGCATGAAAAAATGTTGAAAATTTTACAATTTTGTACTCGGAAAACGTAGAAAATTTTACATTTGTACTTGGAAAAAGTGGAAAATTTTGCAAATTCGTACTCAGAAATTGTTGCAAATTTGTACTTGAAATGATTTTAAAAAGTTTGCAAATGGGCCCTGAGCTAAATAGATAAAATCATTATTTTTCGATCGTGACAACATTACTACATTGAATTTCTCTAACTTTTTCCAAAAAAACGCATTCTTTCCTGACTTTTCCAGACATTTTTCAAGTTCCCTGGCTTTTCCAGGTCTGGGGGTACCCTAGCTGTTCATGCATGGACCACCATGAAATTCATATAGCTTAATTAATTTAATAAAATTAACCCATGAAAATTTGTAAATGTGAAATTCTTAAATCTTATAGTAAACTAATTTACCTTCATCTATAAAACAACAACAAAAGATACTTCGAAAAATTGTTACAGGGATCGGATCACTAAAGCACCCTTCAAAACAACTGTCATAAGATCATCATTACGAAGCACACCATTAATAATGATAAATAAAATCCTAATTTCTCCTGTTATGAAATGTATCTTAGTAAACAAATAAGACTATCATATTCAATAAAAACTGACGCATATACATGTATATTTGTAAATATGAGAAAAACATTAAACGCTAAAGGTCACCTTTAGCCATGACAATTTTTCAGAATTTGTTCACTAGATTTTTAAAGATCAACTACACTTTTAAAATATAAAAATTCTCACACACCCACGAGTTTAGAAATGGATTTCACATGAAACTGGCTGCAATATGATAAGGGAAACATACATTTCCTAGTACATTAATTAGCTTAAAATTCAAAAATAAACTTACTTTTGTGGAGATGACAATGGTGGCGATGGCAATCACAAGAATCCTCCAAAGTGGCGATAAAACACTGGAAGACATCGTGAATTACTTCTGTTTGAAGGCAGATATGAAATTCGAAGCAGTGCAGTCCAGTTGCTCTTGAAAACAAACTAGCTGGCAAACAGGAAGAGCTGCGAAACGGGTAGGTAGGTGAAGATCAAGCTCCAGGAAATGCTTCCCCAACAGGGTCAGCGAAAACACGAACGAGTCATTCACCGCTGCTTTTTGGCCAAATTCTAAAGAATGCATCAGTAATGTAGGGAGGTGGGACCAGTCAGGTGAGATAGCACGAACACGGAGGGGTCAAATTCACCTGTAACCTTCGCTATAGGCATCACTTCAAACCGAACGAGGAACAAGAAGACCAGTGACTTTCGCTAAATTGATGGGTTCGAACTGGCACCTGTTCCACACAAAAAAATACACGAATATCATTAGACATTTGGAAAGGAATCGAGAAAATGTACAAGATTTCACGTAACCCTAAAAGAACATAGTTTTATAGCAACACTAAAACCTCTTTATAAAGTAATTAAAAAAATATACAAAATAATAAATCTGCAAGTAGATTTTTTAATCTAACATTCTCTGGTTATTTTCGACTGTCATTTTCGATCAGCACAACAGATACCATAATATCAAAAAAATAGAAAATACAAAATAATATTTTGTATATATTTTCTGGTAATTTTCAACAGTCATTTTTGCGACTGCCAATTAGCACAACAAATACCATAATATGATAATAGAGCAGATGAATATATTGTTCTGTAGATAATCTGTGGAAATCTACTTTACAAATTGGGTAAATTTGTTTTTTAGTACTAAAAAGCAAATTTACCCAATTCAAATAGTTCAAATACAATATTTCGTACTCTTGAAAGGCTGTGATGCAACTGGAACAGATAGCAACGCCACCTACAATCAGCAGCGGATTTCAAGCGACTAATTTTAAATTAGAAGCTAAGTATTTAAAAATAGTAACATTCTCTGAAAAATCGATAAGTCGACTGAGTGTACAACAAATTAGTTTTCATCCAACTTCATCTCAGAATCGGTCATCATTAGTTTCTAGTAGGAAAGCATAGTAGGCTATAATGAACGAATTGTATCAATTGTAGGAAATATCCTCAAACAATTTCATTACAAAACTAAGGATACAATAGTAATTGAAATTAGTCAAGAGTTAAACATCACTCATCTCAGAAGCTAATTTGATGGAATGTTACAAAAAAAATGTTTACTTGGTTTAAAAAATGCATATGATGCAACATGCAACCATATTTGTTTTTTACAGCATTTTCAAAAATAAAATATGTTAATCTTAGAATCTATTATTTACTAGAGCTACAGCAGTGTAGTTCACGCTCTATATATTTTAAATAAAGCCCATAGCACTTTTTTTTAAAAAAGCATATAATTAAAAAAAAAAGACCTTGTTGGCGTTTTCACGAAAAACCACTGACCCCCACATTTCTTTCAGTTTCTACCTAACAGCTGCTTTTATGCAAATTCAATAGAATACTGACATTGCATACTATACAATCATAAGTCAGCAGGAGCATAAGAAGTAGTTGAAGAAAAATGCCTAAATTACAACGATTACTTATCACAAGAAATCACCAACACCGAGAAGTAATACAGAACATCGCGCTTGTGATCTTATACTAAAGTGGAACAATAATACTATCGCCTAGATTCCCCTTGAGAAAAACAACTTTATTAATGAACAAAATAATACGGCAAAATCAGCATTGAAAGATCACTTCAAATTATTTTCTTAACATAAAACTTTGCTTTCAGGTAGGCATTCTGACATCATTCGCGACAGATAAGGCAACACCATGGCAATGACTTGTCAATGAGCAAACCTTTGCATGAATAGTCAATACAAGCTTGTTTCAAATTTATCGATTGTGTTGGTGCCTGATACCTATAAAATAAAAACAAAATGACATGTTTACTAAGCTTAGCATCCCATGCTACTTAGCACCATTCGACATTTCGATACTTTAGAGATTAATTTTATGACAGTTCTTTTATTGAGCATTTTTCTTTAAAGAATATTTCAAAACTAAACTTGTGAAAAGTCATTGACTCACATCATCAAAAACGAAAACAATTCGCCAACATTAGGAACATGTTTGGTGCCAAAACAGAGGGCGCTACAGCTAAGCATCAGCTCATTGGAACGCCCCCTCACAGATTTTGGTGCATAAAATGCCATAGGAACGCTGAAGATCGTCCAGATCTGAGGATCCAAGAGCATTTATAACGTCCAGGCAACAGATAAATAAAAACTAACAACAATGACACCCTGTAACTGATGTTTATCAACAACATCCTCAATTTTGGGCATAAATCTTAACACAATCAGAAAATTCGATTTGCAAATGGCAAAAATGGATGTTCATCCGAAATTTGATATTTACTAACTGCTGTTCAAATTAATTTCATTTCTTAAAGTAAACTGGAATTGTATTTATAAGTTTTGAAATTACAGGGCAAGACTCGGGACCCTCTTAAATACATGTATTCTGAAGCTTATGACCAAAGCAAATCAAACGCATGTTCAAGAAAAAATTCTTATGAAAACTTAATACTGATCTTTAAACTATTGTTAAAAGTACCGATCATTAATTCTTTGCCATTAACAAACATCAAGGATGCTTTGGGTAAAAGAGGCCTTGTGATTTTCAATAACATCTTTAAATTTCATAGAAACAAATCAAGTATCACTGTAATCAGAACCAGAAAAGCTGTAATCCTCCAAATCGTCTTCAGACGTCGTTGATCTTGGAGATGCAGGACCACTTTCTGTGCACGAGTGAAATTCGTCACACGCGACATATGGTTGTGAAACCGAGGATTCTGAAGAACAATTGTCATATTCAGAATGCAACAAAAGTGGGCTTTCATCGGTACCACGACCAGAACTAGGAGAAGCATTATCGCAAGTTTCAAAATCCGACACGATTTCATTTGTCAAATCTTCATTGATATCAACATCTGACATTGACTTCATGGAATTGCTTCCATTTTCTGAAATGGATGGACTGATGGAATACCGACCAGACCTATAGGAAAAATCTGCACTGCTTTCCGCATCCACGAAATCCAAACAGAGGTTATCCATGTCGGATTGATCGGAGTTGTCTTCATCACTATCATCCGCGTTCATGGCAAAGAAGTAAGCATTGTGATTGGCATATGAATTTGATCCATCATTTCCCTCGCAGACTCCTGATGGACCACTGTTTGAATCCGATGAGTGAGGGACAACATAGCTATTTTTCGTGTCATAATTCAACTGAGATTGATCAGATTCTTCATCATCACTGTGATCACTGTCTGAATCCATTCCAGAGTAACTCAACGTATCGCATCTCACATCGCTACCCATTTCATACACATCGTCAGAATCTGAAGAAGGTGGATTAGACTCAGATTGGAGGTAGCGACTCTTATCATTGCTATTTACTGGATCAACGCTATTGTCAGGGTCGATGCTGTCGTCCATATCAGATTCAATGAAATTCAAACCAGCAGCTCTCTCATGGATTTCTTCAAGGCCAGTGTCAGCCTCCGGCAATGGCTGTTGGAGATAATTATCTAATACAGGAGGGGATAGAGATTCAAAGGAGCTTTCAAAACTTCGAATTAACCGCTTAGCCGAGTTATTCAACAGTTGCAGGATGCCAGCATCGGGATTTTCATCGTTAGAATCGACAGAAGTGAAGCTGCTATCCAAAGATTCGGCATAATCTCTAAAATCGTCGGTATCGCGTTCATCACCAACATACCCATGTTCCGTGTCAGCATAGGCATTCCAATCAACAGAAGAATCGGAAGAATCCGAATCATCGCCGTCGTCAAAATCATCATAATCTTCGCCTTCATCAACCTCACTGCTCAGGTCTGCTGCTTCAAGAGGAGCTATAAAAAGATGTCAGTTGTTAACTTTTGGAAAGTGATAAATAACTTAGTGAACTTCAAAAATGTAAATATATAGATCGAAATAGACCTTACCGGTGGCTCAAAATTCCCATCGAATCTCTAAAGCAACTGCCGGCAATGCATTGCGCAGATCAACATGTAATTGTTTGCAACAGGCTAATTTTTATTACAATGAGAAATGAGAAAATTTGTTAAGTTTCTTGAAACATTAAACCAAAAAAAAATTATCTGCAAATGTGTTGACGTTGAAAGTTGCATCCAAGTTTATCAAGTCAAGCTTGATTATAATTAAAATAGAAAAAAACTAATCTTGCATAAATGTGAGTTCCAGAAAGTGACCAACTCCATGCCACTGTTACGTATAACTTGAAAAATGATTTAAAAAATTCAAAGCACCAACAATTTGTCTATTAGAAGAATGATGTCACCAAGCTCTACGGTGATGTAGATCTCGGGATTTTGGACACCGGTAAGGTCTATTAGGTAATCGAATAAAACTAATTTTAAAAGCATTAGTAAGTTCACGTAGCACTGCGAATAGCAAATATTAGTTGGTAGACAGCAACAAAAAAAAGCTTTCATTTCTTAAGGCACGCATTTCTTAAAATCTCTCTTTAATCATTTTGTAACAATAGGGTAGAGAGCATATACAGAATCTTTACATTCATGAATAGTATGGAAAATTTGGCAACAATTATGAACTAGTGTGTTTTTAATGATTGAACTCAAATATCTAAGCGCAGAAATGCAAAAGGTAAAATCGCGCATGATACAGCAATGCTTCCAGGCAACATTTGGTCAACCTTTTCAGCTTACTTAAAATGTATCAACTTTTTTATTTGTTGACATTGAAACATCAGTCATTTGCAGCTGGATGATTCCAAAAAAAAAAAAAAAAAGGACTGTACGAAATAGGAATCAAAATATCACAAGAATAACAAAAAGTCATTCAGAACCAAACCAATAGTCATATCAGGAAAATTAAGGACTTACATTGCAAAAAAGTTCTTAAAAGACATGAACTAAAACTCATGAATGATTCTTTAACTGAAAGCTAAAGCAAGCAAGGTGATTATATGAACACTAGTATTTGAATGATTAAATTCTTTTTCGCAAACTAATTTGTTAGCAGTGAGGAAACCGAAACTGGCCACTAGCAACTGCTCGATGAAAAAATACACATTTCCAAGTTTTGATGAAATTCACATGAATTGCGGAGATAATGCAGTTGTACTTGACTGGTTTGAGGGGAATGATATTTTTTGAAAGACCATCACTTTCAGGTTTTTTTTTCGAACACAAGCCCTATAGCATGGAAAAGAAACACGCAGATATAAATTCAGATCAAGCCTTAATCAAAGATTGATTACTGATTTCCTTTGCCAGTGTCTAATTTATGAATTGAGGTAACTTGATTTCTATAGAAAAATCACTTTTCTTATTCCAGCAAACCTAGATGAATGTGAAAAGTTTCTCTTTAACAAAGAAATCTTTACATAGGTTCCAATAGTGGCTAGATTTCCCTAGTTTTAGTGGTAAATAATTAATTTTGGAATGGAAAATGAAATTACGATCCATGCATTTTTTAAATTATTCCGGCAAAGAAATGTTTTGACATATGCTCGTATAGAGAAATGCAGATAAGAAAATTTTACATATTATGCTGTAATAAAACCTGTGACACCCCTTCATAAACTGGCTTTTCAAGCGGAAACTAAACAAACTGAACAATCAGTCTGCAACAACCCTTGTTATTCTACATTTATATAATTTTAATTATCAACAACCGAAGTGTCCTTTTCAAAAAGTCTAATTCACAGAACTTTTTCAAGAGAACTTCCTCAAGAGAAAAATCTGATCAAAGACAACTAAATTATGTAAATACCAACTGTGGGGCATGTTCTTAATTCTCACATTGGGGAGTATGTTAGCAATAGACCAAATTTACTGTAGGTTATTGCATTTAAACGATATTGAAAATATCATGCCAGAAGCTTAGAAAGTATTCCCATTAGCAAATACGATTTACTCGAGAATAAATGTTTATCCAAAAATAATGCAGCATTTCCCATCAGTCAAAATACATCTACATTTACTCGTTATTTTTAAATATGAATAAATATTAAAGAAATGCACGTTCAATCATTTCACGTCTTATTTAGCATTATTCTTATATTTATTTATTTTTAATTAAACGATATTAATGGTAGTACTTTGGAAGCTTATTGGAAAGCAGCAACATTTCTAAATTGTTGTGAAAACTTATTCACTAGTAATATTTATCTACAGGGCATTTTTATCCTTTTATTATTCCTTCAATAATAAAAAGATAAGAAAATGCCCTGTAGATAAATATTAGGGTATGTAGAGGAATAAGGATTTTACCTAAAGAAAATTACTGATTATTGAATCCCATTAGCACTGAATCACATCATTTCCAATTCCAATTCAGTTTGGTTACTCCCAAGTGTAAATCCAGATTGGTTGCTCCTAAGTGTAAATCTAGGTTTTTAATTTTGATAAAATAAAACACTTTCAGGCAATGACTAAGAATTACTGATCTGCAGGCTTATTGAAATTATCACAATTTTTGGATAATGAAGCTGGCTCACGCCAGACCCAATTATTAGTTTGGTTCCTCCCATGTCCATTGGATGTCGATGGTTCTGCTGCATAATAACCACCTGTACGATAGGAACCATTATCAGTTGCCATCTCAACAACAGGCACTGTCACATTTGCGTTGTTCATAGTTGGATGCAAAATCTCTCCATGTGTACTCGCATCTATGGTACATGTAGTTGATGGCTCGTCTTCATCCCCCACAAGCCCTTTTAAAAATGCCTTGATGTCATCATGTGGTGCAATCACTGAATGGTTGTCAGTCGAACTGCTAGAAGCCACGTTAAGCGCAGATGGCGGGGTGTTACCGTCTGGCTCACGCCAGATCCAATTATCAGTTTTGTTCATCCTTTGTCCATTGGATGTCGACGGTTCTGCCGCATAATAACCACCTGTATGATAGGAGCCATTATCAGTTGCCATCCCGACAACAGGAGCTGTCGCATTTGCGTTGATAATAGTTGGATGTAAAATCGCTTCATATGTAGTCGCATCTACGGTGCCTGTAGTTGATGGCTTGCCTTCATCCCCCACAAGCCCTTTTAAAAATGCCATGGTGTCATCATGTGGTGCAATCACTGAATGGTTGTCAGTGGAACTGCTCGAAGCCACGTTAACCGCCGATGGCGGGGTGTTACCATCGGCATTCTGCGTCGATGGGCCTGCTGCATAATAAGTGTACGTTGGCATTGGCGTTTTGTTAGTTGGTAGATCAAACATAGGCGTTGCATTTGTTACAATGTTTGCACCATTGTTATAAGGGTGAGGATATGCCACGTTCCTAGAAAGGTCAAAGGCGAGGGCATGTGGCAACTGCTTAAATAATCCGTGAGTGCCATTATTCTCAACATGTCTTCCTAACGATGCTGTAGGGCCATTTGACAAAGGTTGCTGCAAATGATGAGCTTTTGGAGGTTGATCGCTTAAAGGATCCATAGCCTTAAGCGTGCAAGCCGGATTCCCCGGCAACCACGGGATAAATGGTTCAGCGCCCGCTGTGGCGTTATTAGCACATACACCCGGGGCGTTGCTGTTGGTTCTGGAGAACAATGGATTTGTATTAACGTAGTGAAGGTCTAACTGATGAAATCTTGCAGCTCTGATCTGAACATTAGGTGCCAAACCGCCACCATGGGTGGTCGATGTGATTGCACAAGTAGTAGTAGTAGCAGTATTAGGAACTGTTCGAACAATCCTTAAGGGTGGCTGAATTTCTTTCACTGGAGGAATTCCTATGAGATTAATTCCAGGCGGTAAATTTGTAGCAGGTTCATTTGCTAAATTACGAATATCTTGGGAAATCCGGTGGGGATGTAACCTGGCGGCTAAACCATAAATCGGTGCACCAATCGCCCGTGCTCTTTGAATCGCCTGTCTTCTTTGCAGCCTGGCAATGGTTGGGGGTCCTCCCAAAAATGCTGTAAACGCAGCAATCTGATTGTAATTCCTTGCAAACCTTTGATGCGCATCCAATTGGGGATTATCGATCAAAGCAGTTCCATGAGCACGCTCAGGCAAGTTAATATTGTCAAAATTGTAAGGGATTTGTAAGTCCCTTTGGAAAATATTTGGCATGTAATTGACCCTTTTAGTCGCAGCAAATGATTTTAGGTGCTCACCGTTTAGCAAATCTTTCGTAGGATCATGCTTAAGTTGGGTATCTTTGAGTTCAGGATGTTGTTCAACAAACTCCTTTTTGGCTTTCTCAGCACCCTGGACCACTTCTTCATGGTGTAATCTGGCGGTATCGGACATCTGGGGGCATCTGCAATGATTAAACAAAATACCGCACATATCAAGAGACTAATCCATTTAGAAATAATCATAAAATACTCCTCCCCCCCCCTCCCCTCTGAAATTTATCAAATTACGAAGGAGCCAGACTTGAAAGCGCTACAATAATGTTGCACTCACACGATGGGGCCCAACTGCAAATGTCATTTATGTGCTGCTCTGAGTTCACCCACCAATCAAGATAGGTGATAGAAAAATAAACATGGAAATAGAAAGCAAAACAACTCTGGCATAAGACCAGGCTAACAGAAAGCAGATAATATGAGGTCAAATTCACTAAAAGCAATTATGGATAATCAGAAAGACTGCAATATAATACTGAAATTCCATTTCTAGTAATTAATAAAGATTGATTTATAACCCAGGTTTAGAAAGCACACTGCACTAACCCTCCTTTTTGAAAGTGCGCATAATCCTTTATTGGCTCGCGACAGACGTAACACATGGAGGCGCCACAAACGCATGTCATCTTGTTGCACCCCTCCTCCTTCATGAAGCGCCTACTACAGCGATAACACTGTCGAACCAATGCATCGGTCATCTTGTTCTCAATGTACGTCCGCATCCTAACTTCATCTGATTTCTCCACTTCATCACAACGCAGCGGAATATGATTTGGCTCCTTGCAATACCTTAGGGGCAAATAATAGAAAAATGTCAAGAAAACAAATAGTACAGCCCTTTTTACATTTTTAATTTTAAAGTGATCTTCACCGTACAAAGATGTTTTAAGAATAATGATACCTTCGAAATGTGTGGTAAATTTTTAGATCTCAAATATTTCACAAATAACTGGACAACTCATCATGTGCTAATAAATCAAGTAATCTTTTAAATTTAAAATAATTATTTCACCAGCAGTGTGAATAGCTTTCATTCTTTGATGTATTAATGGACTAATTAAAAAACACATAAGAAAATTAGTGCTACCGTAAATACGGTATTAAGCGCCCCGGCGCTTATTTGCAAATTCCGGGAAACCCCCCCGGCGATTATTAAGGGCA
>JAQGBX010001786.1:0-23117 GCA_034698745.1 Megaphyllum sjaelandicum | reverse complement strand
AAAAGTCATCTCAGTATCACCCCCTCGAGAACCTGATAAGTAGTATAGTAAAAGTCATCTCCGTATCACCCCCTCGAGAACCTGATAAGTAGTAGGCCTATAGTAAAAGTCATCTCTGTATCACCCCCTCGAGAAACTAATAATTAGCATAGTAAAAGTCATCTCTGTATCACATCCTAGAGAAACTGATAAATAGTATAGTAAAAGTCATCTCTGTATCACTCCCTCGAGAACCTGATAAGTAGTGTAGTAAAAGTCCTCTCTGTATCACCCCCTCGAGAAACTAATAATTAGCATAGTAAAAGTCATCTTTGTATCACATCCTCAAGAAACTGATAAATAGTATAGTAAAAGTCATCTCTGTATCACCCCCCCTCGAGAACCTAATAAGTAGTATAGTAAAAGTTATCTCTTTATCACCCCCTCGAGAAACTGATAAGTAGTAAAGTAAAAGTCATCTCTGTATCACCCCCTCAAGAAACTGATAAGTAGTACAGTAATAGTCATCTCTGTATCATTCCCTCGAGAAACTAATAAGTAGTATAGTAAAAGTCATTTCTGTATCACCCCACGCTTAAATATCGACCAGAACTGTTGATGATTTTCGTGAATTTAACCAGATTCTCGCCGTTTTCTATACTTTTAGAAAAAAAAGAAAAATGCGAAAGAAAAAGACGAAAGCATCGGCGAGACGAAAACGACGACTGTCCGGAGAAGCCCTCAAAAACATAATTTCCATTGGAGACACCGTTCAAATGGCACAGCTCGACTCACAAGATGCCAATGTAAGGAAATAAATAAAAAACAAAACGAACGTTCAATTGGCTTTTAAAAAATCAAGTTAGTAGTATTGAATGAAACTGATTGACTGAATGACTCGTTGCGAGTCATGGCTCGTAACGAGTTTCAAAATTAGTGCCAGATTCTGCTAAATTCATTATTTATTTCGTTCTCCTGAACTGAAAAAAAAAATGAAATTGGTAAAAAAAATAGTTAGTTTGAGAAATTTGGAAAATTAATGAATGCGATATTCTTCTTAATACCGCCTTAACACTTTAAATAATTACAGTAGTGATAACTTATTGTCATTCGGCTCAACTGAATCAAATTATAATTAACGATAACGTCATATTTTTAAAAATCGCATTATTTTTAAATTTCACCAAAATTGCATCATATTTTTTTAATTTTATTAAAATGTCGCATTTTATTGATTTTACCCAACATGCCACATTTTCAAATTTTAACCACAAATGACATTTTCTAATTTCACCAAAATGTTATCATATTTATGAATTTCACAAACATGTCATCTACAATGTATTTGCATTTCACAAAAATCTCCTCATCTTTTTTTGCGTTTCACAAAAATTCCGTCATATTTTCGAGTTTCACAAAAATCTCATCATATTTTTGAATGAATTTCACCAAAATGATAGATTTAAAAAATTGAACCCAACTTGCCCAATTTTACTCCGGTAAAATATTTTCAAATTTTACCCAAAAATGTCACATTTTAAAACCTCACCAAAAATGTCATTACACCACAAATGTCCCATTTTAGAATTCCACCAAACATCTCCCCATTTTAAAATCTCACCACAAATGGCGTCACATTTTCGAATTTCAACCAAAAAAATGTCATTACACCACAAATGTCCCATTTTAAGTTAATTTTTCGAATTACACCACAAATGTCCCATTTTAGAATTCCACCAAACATATCCCATTTTAAAATCTCACCAACAATGGCATCACATTTTCGAATTTCAACCAAAAATGTCACATTTTCACAAAATCTTTCAATTTCCTTCGCAGAAAAGTCCGACGTCACAACCGCTTGAATGGTCATCTGGCGCCTCGCGAGATGACATTGAAGAGGAAACTAGTTTTTCGCAAAATTTGGCCATCATCAAACCTTCGAGCGGAGCAATCTCGAGGATTAAATCTTCGGGATAAATCTAAAAAACCCCGAAAGAAAAATGTGGCAAGATCGAGCGACGTACGTATGACGGTGTCTCCGAATATCTGAAATCCTCCTCTTCGGCTCCTCCGTGGACAGAATTCGATTTTGGCTCCTCCGTGGACAGAAGCCGAGTTAGTGCAACAAGTTGGACGCCATGAAAAAACGCAAATTTTCGAGGAGCTTTTTCCGAGTCTCGCCAATTAAACGACAGAAGTGCGAGAAAAAAAAAAACCAAAGAATATTGGTGAAAAAAATATAAAAAAAACGTTGAAAAAAAAATAGGACTGCGAGCACTCGATGATGGTAAAGTAAACGAAAAAATACAAAATATATATATTTCGGATTAACAAGATTTACTAACAACAAAAATGACAAAAATGCGGAGCAACTATAGGGAACGTTGAAGTAATGTTCATTGCACCTTATTTCATTTGATTTTAATTTTAATTTTATTTCGAGATAATTGAATTATCTTCATTTTTCGTATTTATAATATTTTTTTCCCCCCCGAATTTATACAATTTTTCCCCCCAAATTTTTATATATTTTTGGCGATGAAGATACGACTTCATTTTTCCCGTAGCCCAAATTTCAGCGTCTGGTCAAGTATTGATTTTCGGTGAAAAATCAAACGAAATATTTGTTCTATAATACGCGTGTGTGCGTTTACTGAAATTACCGTAAAAAAATTAACGAGTGTTTCGCGAGTCCGGAAAAAATAATTTAAAAAAAAAACGTTAAAAAAATGGACAAAAAAATTGAAGAAAAAGCTGAGGATGAAGACTAAAAAACGAGGCGAAATATGAACTAGGAATTTCTCCGAGAAAATGCAGGATGGACTCTTTCGAGTAAGTTTGACCACGACAAATTGTGCCGATGTATAATTGAAGCCACTATGAGATTGTTTTTTTTCTGTTTTCTTTTTTTTAAATCAGTGCCAAGAAATTATAAGAAAACTATTACCCAAAGTCAATGTAATTTCATTATAAATACTCCTAAAACGTGTACATTTAGTTGAATTATAATTATTACAGCATCGATCCGTGCAAAAAACTGGTTATATTGATGAGCGTTATTATTAATTATTAATGAGAAAATGCATATTTACAAATTATCTGTATGAAATCAAAAAAATGAACGACTAAAATACGGCGAGAAAAAATTAAGCGAAAAATTTCACCGAAAAACGTATTCCTTATCAGTTTTGATGAATTTACAATTTTTTTTACTTACAACTTGACCTCAATATTTTGAGGTCAAGTTAATAAAGCCTATTAATACGATTATAATTACGAAAACATCAAAATTTTGGGGGAATACTTTGGAAAAAGTAATTTATTATCAATTTCGAGTTTGCGATAAATTTTCTGGTTGAAAACTGAAACTGGCGAGTTGAGCCATTATAAAAATTCTCCCAAATTAAGTAAAAATATTTTCTGAAAACATCCTTTAACTTTAATTTCGAGTTGGCAATCAATTTTTCGATAAAAATTAAAACTGACGAGTTCAGCCATTATAAAAATTCTCCAAAATTGCTAAACAAATATTTTCTGAAAACAGAATTTAACATCAATCTAGAGTTTTGAAAAATAAAAATTCTCCAAAATTGAGTAAACATATTTAATAAAAACATCAGTAAAACCTAATAAAATCAATTTAAGAGTTTTAAATAATTAAAATTCTCTGAAATTGAGTGAAAACATTTTTTTTGAAAAATAATTTAACATCAATTTAGAGTTTTAAAGAATAAAAAGTCTCCAAAATTGCATGAAAATATTTTCTTGAAACATAACTTAACATCAATTTCGAGCTGGCCGCCGATATTTCGATAAAAAATCGAAACTGGCAAATTCAGCCATTATTAAAATTCTCTAAAATTGCGTAAAAAATATTTACTGAAAACATAACATCAATTTAGCGTTTCGAAGAATAAAAATTCTCCAAAAACTGAGTCAATTTCACCCTCGATTTTCCAAATTCTCCATAGCCAACTCGAATTTTTTGATTTGTCCAAATTAAAATTTTAAACCAAACTTTTACCAAACGGCCAAAACAAAAACAAAAACCTGATAAAAGAACACCGATTTCGTAAAAACCGTTCGTACATTTTGACGTTTCGCTTAATTTCTTCGTATAAAAATTTCGGTATTTTTTATAATTCCCAATTTCCCAAATCCGAAACTTCGATGGACAAAAATCAAAAATTTTTCTCGCTCGACCGGAAACAGTATATATATATTTAAAAAATTCCGTCGAGCGAAATTAAAAAACGAATCAAAAAACGCCATTTTTGATTTTTCTAAACCTTTCTCTTTAAAAAAAATGTAAAAAATTTGTTTTTTCTTCGTAAAACAAATTTCGGGAACCATTTTTACCTCATTATTTTCCTTACGCAGCCAAATTGCAGTGGCTTTTACAGTAGACCATTTCCGGTCCTTGTATCGTCAAATTTGTAATTTTTTTTCTGTACAACGTCGAGTGTGTATGGTTGTTTGTAAATGTGTATGAATGTAATATAAAATTTTTTCGTTTTTTTTTTGTAAATATATTTTGCGAATAACTCGAGTTTTATTCACGCGTCGAATTTGACAAACTCCGCACAATTTCCGGCGCGGAAAATGTGTTGAATTTGAGCAAAATTTTTTTTTTTTTTTTTGCATGTAGAAGCATTTTTTTAAAGTTTGATGAATTGTTTACGTTTTTTTTTTCCTTATTTTTCCGAGTTGTAAATATTATTGATTCTCGTCATCCTTAAGGTGTACATTTTGTGTTTATTCCAATGCGACTACGAGCTTGGAGATCGTTTATTATTAAGATGATTTTTTTTTTTTGTAACAAATGGCAAAGTTTCGTTTTGATTGTTCATGAATTCAACACGATCTGGGAAAAAGGATTATTACGTGTTTATGTAACGTGTGTGTGTACTTTCTACTAAAAATGCAATGCTGACTTTCCTTCTAACATATTAGTATGCAGAGTGCTGACCGACCAAACGTATATTTATGTTGCAATTTCTCGAAAATGTTCGTGAAACATAGTGTCCGAAACAAATGTCAAAAACGAGCGAATGTAACACCCATATGGTTCCCCCCACAAATTTCATTTTTCAACTTCCCTGACTTTTCCAGGTTTCTAAACAAATTTCCCTGACCAATGACATCGTAAAAATTGACATATGCCAAGAATATCCACGAATTTAGGAAATTTACCCGTGACAAATTGTGGAAAACTAATTTGTTCTCGGAAATTGTTTAGAATATGGCAAATCGGTCCTCTAAAAATTATTGAGAATTTTGCAAATTTGTCCTCTGAAATTGTTGAGAATTTTGCAAATTTGTCCTCTGAAATTGTTGAGAATTTTGAAAATGTCTCTTCTGAAATTGTTCAAAATTTGCAAATTTATCCTCTGAATTTGTTGAGAATTTTGAAAATTTGTCCTCTGCAATTGTTGAGAATATGGCAAATCGGTCCTCTAAAAATTATTGAGAATTTGGCAAATTTGTCCTCTGTAATTGGTGAAAATTTTGCAAATTTGCAATATTTCACAAATTTTGCAAATTTGCAATATTTCACATATTTTGCAAATTTATATTCATAAAATGTTACAAATTTTTACACGGAAAACGTGGCAATTTTTTTTGCCCCGTTGCAAATTTATTCTCGGGAAATGTTACAATTTTTTGTAAATTTCTACGGGGAAAATGTACAAAATTTTGCAAATATACCCTGAGCTAACCACGTGAATACATTAATTTTAGATTGTGACAACATTAATGCGTTGAATTCTACTCATTCTTCCATAACGTTTTTCAGACATTTTCAAGTTCCCCGATTTTTCCGACTTTTCCAGGTTTGAGGAAACCCCTTAAAATATTTGGTAACTTTTTCTACTTTTGAAATTAACCGACACTTTCACACATTTTTAAGAAACTGTTGTTGTGGATATACTGTTTCGTTGGTCCTTGCTATAGCATTAAATAACGCGTTTGTTGAGCGATTTTTACTAATTCTGAGCTGTAGTTACGTTTATTAATCGTGTAAAAATGTGGCCAGGAAATTCGTTTTCAGATAAAGCTTAGACATTATGAAATCAACGAACATTAACAAATCATTGTTCTCGCGAATTAAACTATTGAACAATTGTGGAATTTTCGAATTGTATTTTACATCAAATTCACTAATTTATAAAAACAAAAAATTGATTCTTCGATGACACTGTTGAATTTAGGAACATGTCTTCCAACTTATGATCAAACTATAGCTTTATCTTACAAACTCGAAAGATAATCATATTTATTGTCCATGCAATAAATAAGTTTTCTCTCCTAATTTAATTTCCCACATTTTCAGACTGACTTGTAGGCTTATTTTAAAACTGTTTTTTACATCCTCTGTTTGTGTCGCGTACCAGCTTAACAATTTCCCGTCTGTTTTGTAGTTTAATATTTTTGCCAAATTAGATTCGAGTCAAGTTGTGCAGTTTTTAAAAATTAAAAACCATCGTGGAATATCAAAAGTTGATCATGCCATCGCAGATAGCGGTTTAAAATTTGCACATTTTTTTTTTCTCTTTTTAAAAAAAAATTCAAATTACGTGATACGCATTTTAAGTAAATTTAAAAATTATCCGAAATTATATCTTTGTAAAAAAATAACTATTTTTAGCTTTATACGTTATACGTTCCCATAGAACTGCTATTTTTCCGACTTTAATAATAAATTGTTTAAATTTTTCGGAACCCCCCTCCCCCCCCCTCAAAAAAACCTGCCAAACTTAATCAACTAACATAATTTTGTGCTTGCAATTGTTATCCTCGCTTAATTATATCGGGACAAAACAAAAATATGAACGAGTTAAATATTAAAATTGATGCGAAACCAGAGGCCATACATTGAAAGTCGTCAAAGTTACCTGGAAAAAATATTGAATTCGTAAATCTGTAATCTGATGGACTTAGAAATGGTTTTTAAACATTGCTAAATTATGCGTCCATTTTAAATTTCTGTTGAGTTTTAGTCCGAAGTTGAAATGAAGTCCGAATATTTTTCAAAAAATCAATTAACGAATGAGTAGTTCGTACAATAAGTTCGTAGTTTTACAATAAAAATGATATTTAATATATCGTGTAAAATTACAAATTATAAAATCTAACATGGTCAAAAAATATGAAAAATATAAAATATTCTTTAAATAATTGCCAAAATATTAAATCTGTAGGCAAAATTTTAAACTTCTTATCTCATTTTTAACCGAAATCATCGGAGAATTTTGTTAGGTCTTCGTGCATAAATCGTGATGAACTTTATTACAAAAATTCACGATTTTCACTACTACAATTAAAGAAAATCTTTTAACAAGTTTAAAATGAAAGTATCAAATTTGCTACTAAATTGTATGCTCATCCTCCTATACGTAGGCTTAATTATATCTAGATTCAATTTTTCTACATCTTCTAGATTACGTGTATCAAATTTCAACCTTCAATTTTAGTAAATTTTCGTAGATATTACATTTTGAAAAAAAACGATCGACTTTCAAAATATCGATTTAATTTGCACTTCTGGAGACAAAACTTTTCCAAAAATCAGGATCCCCTTTCCCCTCCCCTCATTCGGACGTCCGAAATCGGAAAATTTTGAAACTGTTACATTTTTGTATGTTCTTAAGTTTGAGGGTTGAGAATTTTGCCAATTTTTCCTCAGAATCTGTTGAAAATTTTGCACATTTCTCCTCGGAAACTGTTGAAAATTATACGAATCTGTACTGGAAAACAGTTTAAAATGCCGAAGATTTGTACTTGGTGGAAACGTGGAAAATGCTGCAAATTTGTCCTCGGGGAAAACTTAAATTTCTACTCGGGGAAATCGTGGTAAAAATTTGTAAAGATGTAAAGATTGTAAAAGATGAACATTTTGCGAATTTGTACTCGGAAAATTTGAAAGTAAGCGAATGGACCCTGAGCTTTTAAGATCACTGACTATTTCCAGGTTTTCCAGGAATGGAGGTACCCAGTTTACTGACTTACTTTGGGAACCGATTTTATTTGGCATTTTTTATCAAGTGGACGTCCGAGTTGGTCATACCCCCTCCCTCCCCCTGTCCACACTGTGTCCACAACTCCAGCTATCCCCTACCCCTTACATGAGGACGTCCTTTTCGAATGGCCCCAAAGATCAGTCAAAATGTACATGTAACTTTTCCAACACAATAACAAGACCTCGATTGTTTCGCATTCAGTTTCAACATGGTCAAGCGCTCGTCATTTCCACATTGTCCGTTATTAATTGGCCATAAACCTCTCGTTTAGGGCAGCTCTGAGCACAAAAGTCTAGATTAATATCGCTCTCGTAACATTAATTTTCACCCAGAGATTGTGTATTTACGGTCGATTTAGCAGTTCATGGTCCTAAGATGATGCTTTTTATAAATAGCTTTCCGTCCTATTGCAGCATTATTAATCCCCGTCCTCTATTGAACAACACCTTAAATGTTATTAGCTACCTTATAAAAGCCGTACAGTGATGTCACAAAAATTGGAAACCTTATTATACGAATGTTTGTTGGAAATCATGGCTCAAATTTGTTGAAACGATGTGACGAACTTTAAGCAGGCCCTTCCCGAACATTCCCTAGGGAAAAAAATATAATTGTTCGAGCTGGACTAAATTTCCTTGATTTCAAGGAGTTTGAGACAACATCCGTATAATAATTTTCAAACATTCGTGGCATATCTTAGACGTTTTAAAAATCGGTACGTCCTCATGGACGAAAGAAAAGACTGCCTTTTGCTCGTTTATATGCCACTAACGTGTACACACATGCTTATATTTATTTAACTTATTTATTATTATTATTATTTTATTTTTGGTTAATTCGATGTTTCCAACTTTGCGATCAACTCAAGTTTCCTCTCTCAGTTAGTCTTTCGTTTTTATAAAAACAAACCCCAACAACACGAAGCATAATGCTTGTATCGAATATTGCATGCATTATTGTACGTCGCGAGTAATTATGCATTTGTGAGCAACAATAAATATGTAACCAGTACATTGTTCGGTTTGTGTCTTTCAATTTCTTAAGAAACAAAAAAAAAGGTTTTTAGTATTTTTATGCCTAAACTATGCCCAACATCTTAACTCTTAACCAAACTCTAAGGCTTGGACTTGTGTGTAATTTACGCCGAATATATGAGTCGTATAAACGAAGATTTTATATCCAAACTTAAAATATTTGTTATATTCGTCCGAGTATTGAAAATAACATTAACAAAATCCTCACAATATTGAAAAAAAATGCCAGTGAAATTCTTCAAATATAGACATACATTGTAGGATAATATAGACGAAATCATTACAATATTGAAAAAATACTTGCAAAACCCTTCCAATATTGAAATAATTCGGTTAAAATCCTCCAAATATGGAAATAATTCTGTCAAAATCCTCCAAATATGGAAATAATTCTGGCAAAATCCTCCTAATATCGAAATAATGCTGGAAAAGTCCTCCAAAAATCGAAATAAATCTGTCAAATTCCTTGACAGATATTGAAAGAGTGTTGGTGAAATCCTCCAAATATTGATGCAATATAAAATCCTCCAAATATCGAAATAATTCTGGCAAAATCCTCCAAATATCGAAATAACTATCAAAATTCTCCAAATATTGAAAGAGCATTGGTGAAATCCTCTAAATATTGAAATAACATTGGCGAAATTCTTCAGATATTTATAAAATATAGACAAAATCCTCCCAATATTGATATAATTCTGGTAAAATCCATCAAATATTGTAATCATTCTGGCAAAATACTTCAAAGATTGGAAGAATCCTTCAATATAAGGAAAAATTCTCCAAACATTGGAAGAATATTGGGGAAATCCTCCAAATATTTAAATAACAGGTGAAATACTTCAAATATTGACACAATCATCCTAACATTGAAACAGTTTAGTTAAAATCCTCCAAATATCGAAATAATTGAAATTTCGACAAAATCCTCCAAATAAATTGGTAAAATGATCCCAGCATTGTGGCACGATTGTTAAAATCCTCAAACTATTAAAATGTTAAGTTTTCAGCAACGAACCTCAACAAATAATTCACGAAATGACTGTCTCTAAATTCCAGTACCCCACGAGGGACAATTTTGAGTAAAATGGATGAATCTGAGAAGACAGTTAACATCCTCCATCGCAAATCCAAACTAAGACGAGTGGATGCAGAAACAAATTCCAATTTTTATAACGAAATATTAAAAAAGAAAAGTAAAAAAACTTACCGTAAATTTGAACGCAGGAGGCAATCCGTGATATTTCGACTAAACGTTTCGGCGTCACATTGCTCTTTCGACAACATTAAAATACACAAAATCCAGCATTCACAAAACTAGGGAAAAATAAGCATAAAGTCAAAAGAGAAGCAATAAGCAGAAGCAAACACTACTGAAGAAAGAAAAACAAAAACTACTGCACACGAGTAAGACATGCGAGCTTCGATTCATTTTTCAATTAATTAAAATTGAAAAAGGCATTTAGAAAAAATGGAACATAAGCCACTGAATTAAACCATAACTACAGAGTTTCATGCAACGAGCACAATGTTTGCATTTTAAAGAAAGCGTGCAAATTAACACCACGAAAAAACCAAAAGCAGGATACTTTCAGCAAACACTATCTCGAACAAACCTGCGATGCAATAGTTTTTTAAGTTTTAAGACCAACCCGAAGAGACCGTTAGCCCCAAACCTCGATTAGCGACTCGCTAAATAACGCGAAAAACTTACCAATTTGGATTCGAAAATTGTTTAAGTTTTTAAAATTTGTACTCTGCACACATGAAAATTTTGCTAAAATTCGCATGAAATTTTTTTCAATTTCACAAATTTGGCCTCTGATATTGTTGAAAGTTTGGCAAATTTAACCTAGGAAAAGGTTACATTTCTTGAAAATAAGTCCACGAAAAGGTTGAAAAATAATGCAAATTTGTCATAGTAACCCATCAGAAATTTTACAATTTGTCCTCTAAAATTGTTGAAATTTTCGCAAATTTGTACTAAAATTTTTTTTTAAAAAAAACTTTGCAAATGGGTCCACGAAAAGGTTGAAAATTTTGCAAACGTGTTCTCAAAATTTCTTAAATTTGTCCTGGTAACCCATCAGAAATTTTACAGATTTGCCCTCTGAAATTGTTGAAAGTTTTTTTTAAAAACTTTGCAAATGGGTTCGCTAACCACGTTTTGGATTGTGATATCATGAATAAGACGAATTTTTTAGACTTTTTCAAAATAAGTCATATCCCTGACTTTTCTGGGTCTGTGGGAACCCCGGTCACGAGTTGCGACACGAGACGCTTAAGTTAACGAACCCTTTACCTCAACCAATATCCATGCTTACCAAGTACGAACATGCGAAATCTGTAAGACAAGCTTCTGGTTCTACGGCCGAATCTACCGTACTCAAGTCCTGCAAGATGAACGAAACAAGCGTGAACACTTTGGCACTTTTAAACTAAAAATTTATTTTCAATGACGCAAATATCATTCGCGCTCGCTCCTCCCTGGAGAAGAGCGACTTAATAACCAATGTACAAAACACCGCACCGGGTGGAAAAAACGTTGCCATTACTAACAGCAGCTTCGGTAACTATGGAAGAAACACTTCTAAAAAAATCCGCTTAGGACACTTGGAACCACACTACCTAGAACGACTACTTCCGCCAACACTTTTTTCAACAATGGTCCCCCGAGTAGGAGTGCGTAGTCATCGCGCCGAGCGCCGTCCTCAGCTGGCAACATTCATTTTCTATTATTATTATTAATTATTAATCACAATATAATACACGTTTCGAGCCAGCGTTACTTATGCTCACCAACTAGCTCTCAAATTTCACCCCTTTAAAATGTAAGGCCTTTCTGAGTTTCAATTCAGTCTTCGCTACGAATTTCTGAAATGCTCGCAAATGCCGAGTTTCGTGACAGAAATTAGGATCGTCTACGAATCCAAGTAGAAAACATCCTCCTTCGGTCGTCCACCCATCGCCATCAGTGGACAAAGTTGAGCATTTTTAATTTGCGGGACAACATCGAGAAAGATTCCTTAAAACTGCTACCTCAGAGTCAAAAAATGGTTTACGGTTTAATCGAGCGAGAGTTTTAAAATATTTGCGAGATACTCAAAATAGTACCTGCAATAATAACTGCATTTCAAGACTGACTTTAATAATCTAATAATATCGAATGAAAATTACAGTTATTCAAAATGACCAGAAACCGAGCAGCGAACCGAGCATTTTTGATGTCCGGCGGTTAAGAAACACCGGGTTAGAATTACTGAAATATAGGAAAAAATTGGAATAGATCGAGAATACGGCTAATTTTTTTCAATATTTTAAATGAAAAGATTTGCGCGTTGTAAATCAGGAACGAAAATGTTTTAAAATTTGACACTTAGCCTGGCTGTCCACTGAAAATTAACCAGGGTTCCCCCACAAATTTCATTTTAAATATCCTTGACTTTTACAGGGTTTTAAAAAAATGTCCCTCTCAATGACAATGTCAAAAATTGATATATTTTACAAAATTTACTAATGATAATTTGAAAATTAACAAAAAAAATTTTCCTGATCAATGTCAATAATGGACATATTTTTCCAAATTTACTAACCAAAATGATTATTTTGAAAAAAAAAAAAAACTTGAAAATTTTGTAATTGGAAAATGGTAAAAATTTACACTCGGAAAACGTGGAAAATTTGGCAATTTTATCCTCGGAAATAGTGTTTAACTTCTCAAATTTCTATTCGGAAAATGGCCCCGAGCTAACCATGGAGAAGCATTAATTTTGGATTTGCAACAACGTGACTCCGTTGAATTTCTCTAACTTTTTTTCAAAATAAGCCATACTTCCCTGACTTCTCCCTGACATTTTCAAGTTCCATGAGTTTGCCAGGTTTTTCAGGTCTGGGGGTACCCTTTCAAATAGCTGGAAAATGATCTCAAAAAAGGTCAAATTAATCAATAATTTGACTTTCACGAGGAAATGCACTTATCGTTAATAAATCCATCGATCGATAAAACGCTAAAGCATATTTAAGGAATAATAAGTACTTTTTAAGGTATTTAAGCTACGTAAAAATCATTTCTCGATGTTTGACCCAATGCATACCCATCACTGATTCTTCAAATAATTAAAACGCTGCAACTCGGTGGCTAAAAGGCATAGATTTGAAGCAGGCAGCACTTACGAAAACCAAAACGTCCAAATCCGGCGCACGCGGCTGGAGCGTGCCCAGAAAAATATATTTCTGCATATATCTTTTATATCATATCAATAGAAACGGCAACATTTTGCATTGCATAGTTCCGAGTGATGGGAAGATGTATTTTTTGTTTAAATAACGGAGCGAGTCAAGTGCGGAGAGGAATCGGGCAGGATCAACGCGCTTCCGTAATACTTTAGCGCCAAGATGCGCTAGCGAGAGCAGCAGCAGCAGAAGCAGCTTACCTAAACCGAAATATCACTCGAATTGCAATAAGGTTGAGCATTTCGGAGGAGAAGCCAGTCTTCCTCGTCCCATGCATCCTCGGTCAACTCCGCGATAACGCCGAGATGCTCACTTTTCGTCTCCTTCTTTCGCATCTCGGGCCGTCACAGCCACGCTCCCAAATCTTTTTCTACGGCACTCGCGGCATCGTTTCTGTTCATTAACCTCAACACACCGAGTAATTCTGCCACGGCACCGCTTTCACTATTCATGGCTTCCCACAAGTCCAAAATGCGCTCCGTCGGGCTTGGCTGAGTCGCGAAATAGTTTATATACCTGAAAAGGGATAAAACAAGAAAAACAATCGTTAATAAAGAAGGACTTCCGGAAGTAGCCCGATGTAATTCGGGATAACAGGTTTCCATCACTGTCACGCGGCAACCATACAGTAGGGGTACTCGGAGAGAACCTTTACGAATGGCACTGCACAAACTATAATGGACATCCTGACAATATATCGATGATGATCAGATGACCTCGCAGCCAGCAAACGATAGGGGGAAGCTTTGAAGATCGAATCTTAAAACTCAGAAGCATTACCAATGGCACTTTTGGCCTTCATGAAGTCATGCATGAAAATATCACTCGAGGACACCGCTTTCGCACACGTGACTGCATGGCATCCACAAGTGCCAGTCGCGTAGATTATGTCCAAGTATCCCTAACGAATCGTCTAGAATTTAGGGTCTATCACCAACGATGGCTTTAGCAATATGGCACTTTTGTCATTCGTGAAGTCACTCGTGAGAATATCACTCGAGCCAATGAACGCATTCCGTTAACACACATGACTACAGGGCAACCAAAAGTACCATTCGCGAAGATTCTGTCTGAGTACCTCTAACGAGTCATCCAGAATTTAGGGTCTAGCACCAATGATGGCTTTACCAATGGCACTTTTGGCATTCGTGAAGTCACGCGTGAGAATATCACTCGAGCCAATGAACGCATTCCTTTAACACACGTGACTACAGGGCAACCAAAAGTACCATTCGCGAAGATTCAGTCTGAGTACCTCTAACGAGTCATCCAGAATTTAGGGTCTATCACCAATGACAGCTTTACCAATGACACTTTTGGCATTCTGAAGTGACGTTCAGAATTTGGTCTACAGTGGATCGCTTTTTCTAGGCAAGGCGACAAATAAATATACCGATAAACAATTCAATTTTATTTTTGCCTTTCAAAAAACGATTGTCTTTGATTTTGACTTTTTGGCCTAAGATGAGCCAGCCCAGCGCATCACCAACTCCACTCCCCACGCAGAGAAAAACGTGTTGAGCGATGCATTTTATTACCCAATAGAGGCTCACGCACTATTCAACGGTTTCACATCGATAAAAAGTACGAAACTAAGTCTAAATAATACCTTAAATAGTCTCGTTTTGCCATCGAATTCGTTACATTATCGAATCTTCCACTGTGCCTTCGATTTGAGGACAACGCGACAAATTATAGGGACAAACATCTAACCAGTAGGACAGTACGCCAATATCCGTAATTCCCTATAGATTTAAAAAACGTCCCTGACCGTGCATTTTTAAATTTTCCAAACTGAAAAAATTTGGGAAATTTAAATTTGTTTTAAATTTAATATCAGAAATAAATAATCGAACATAGGAATCGAGCATACGTATTTTTGCTCGCTTAATTTTAAACGACTCGACTTATTAAAGCCGTTCTTTTTCTTTAGCACTGACCAAATAACAAAAAAAAATTAAAATAATAAATATATGAAAATACAAATCAATTCAATAAAATTTATAAATAATAATCGGAACAAATAATGATTTAGAAAGATCTTTTTCTATTAATATTTTGTTTTTAAATTTTAAACCATCAGCATCTTCTGTCATAAAATACCGCAACTCGAAAAGTTTGTTTTCATTCGCAAAAAATTCAGAAAAGTTCTTCATTCAAACAAAAATTGAGAATTTTTTTTATTATTCGCATAAAAATTCAGAAAAGTTTGTTTTTCTTTGCACAAAAATTCAGATAAAAGTTTGTTTTCATTCTCAAAAATGTTTTTCAGAATAATAACTAACTTTCGTAGCTGCAGTGTTTTATGACGTTTAATTGCTAATTTTATACCTGTTGCATATTGAAAAAAAATTCATATTATTTTTATATTTCACAAATTTTCATATTTTTATCACATTTTTTTCAAACTTCCTATTATTTTTATTTATTTTTTTTTAGAAAAAACCAAACAAACATCGTATCAAAAAAACAAAAAAACTTTTAAACATTTTTCAAAATAGGAGTACATGTATTTTCGAAAAATTACTATTTAGCGCGAAACTGATCTCGGACATCTACAACGCGAGCTTAATTACTTCTTTTATACCACAAGCTTCATTCTAACTAATCCTTAAATTTTCTCAAAATTAGGCGTTGGGTTACGGACCACGTACGTTTTCAGTGACAATCCGAAAATTTGATTCACTCACCGGTCAACTTGCAGTCTTTCCGCGAACATCCTCCAATCGTTTAATTTTGCATTCGGGGGATCCAAAAATTGGCACAGTTGTTTTCTCACGGTGCTAGGCAGCCTAAACACAAAAGAGACGACGATTTAAATCCAAGTTTCAAAATTTTACAAGAAGATTTCTGACGAGTACTTCGACAAATATCCGTTATACCTGAAGCCCGTGAAATGCGGATCCAACGTAACCATGGAGCTGCACCCCGAGCTACTGGTCACTGTAGAGGACCTTACTTGAGGTCTGGCCACCGCGGGACTAGATGGGATTTTCTGAAAATGATAAGAGATTCATAAATATAAATATTTCCAACTGATGGCGATCCATGCATTTCTGGATTGCAATTTTACGACGATTTGACAAATTTAGAGGTAGTGCGCAGGCTTACTTCACGCAGGTTGTTGTTAATCCGCAAGACTTGCCGGTGAGCCTGAAGGCCTTTCTGGTAAACCAAAATGCTGCAGCTAATGGTCTGGACCAAACGATCCAAATGTTCCAGCGTGAACGAACAATGCAAATTGTTCTGGGTGCTAATCCAAACGTGCTGGAATGGGATTTCCTAGAAAAATTAAACGCAACGTTTTATTGATCCGAAAATGCAACGGCGCAAACCGCGAGCGACCGCTTGGCCAACTCCCGTGCTGGCATTTCATGGCATTTAAGACCATGGCGGCTCAACAGTTAAATGTCAGGCTCCTGCTTTTACAGCGGGTTGAATAAAACGATTATATAATTAAGGTTTCTGCGTCGTACCGAAGTTGAAATCGGTGAAACTACCGAAGAAAAATTTGAATAAAAATGAAACGACATCTTACCTGATAATTGGCGGCTGGTTTGCTCCTCCAGCCAACCTTCACGTCTTCCATGCATAAACAAAGGCTGGAACCACCGTCGTGGAAATGCATAGTTTTGGGCTTGTCCAACAATCGTCCGCCGAGCCTCTTCTCTACTTGGATTACGCCCTAAATTATCCAAACAAAAAAGACTGACAATTAGCTAACCGTGGCAAAAGTGCAATCATCCGACCAGTGACAATACTCAAAATATTACAGAAACTTGAACACCTCTCATACGTAAATTAAGACCAGAACTGCTTCTAATTTAGAGATATTTGCAAAAAATTACTAATGTTTCATCAGGGTTCCCCAGAGATTTCATTTTCAATTTCCCTGAATCTTTCAGGTTTTAAAAAATTTGACTGACCATTGACAACGTGAAAAATTGACATATTTTACAAAATCGAGACTGGAAAATGTTTTTCAAAAGTTACTAACGACAATTTTGAAATCTAACAGGGAACATTTTTTAAAAATGTATGTTGTATTCAGAAAATGTTTGAAAATATTGAAAATTTATACTCGGAAAACGTGGAAAATTTTCAAATTTGTCCTCGGAAACGTGGAAAAGTTTGCAAATTTGTGCACAGAAAAGTTGTGGAAAATTTTGTAAATTTTTACATGGTTACATGGTTACATTTTTCATGGAAAATGTAACCGTGTAAAAGTATTAATTTTAGATCGCCACGACTGCATTGAATTTTCCCGATTTTTTCTAAATAATCCATGCTTCCTCGACTTTTCCAGGTTTTTCAAATCTGGGGGGAACCCTGTTCAGATACACAAACGGTAGCTCGCAGGTACCACAATAATTTTAACAATTTTGTATGAGAAACAAAGTTTGCGTACAATTAACGCCAAAGTTTGAAGCATTTCTGATTCTTCGACTAAGGTCGTTCAACCGGCACATTAACGTTCAAACGCTTCTCGATCCACGCTTCTGATGACCTAAAATTTCTCGGTATCAAACCACGAAAATCTCACCGTTTCATCATTTTAAAAGCTCGCTCGGATCAGCGGCAAAACAATCTATTACAGCGTTTCCCGGCCATCGTACCTGGACATTACCAGAGTCCAGACCATTAAGACCTTTTCAATTTCCCACGAGAGAGCCTCCGTGGCCCGAAGAGACCAACTCACCTCGAGCGCCGCTTGCGTATCTTCCAGGCAATATACTCGGATGCTGTAATCAATAGACGAATGGATGGCCGGTGCGAAAGCCGCTAATTTCAGCCTCTTGACAGCGCGGCCGGCGGGGATGGATTCGCCCACCAGGGCTAACCGCGTCAAACGTTCCACCATCAGATGGCATTCCGTGGGGGTTAGTTGGATGTAAGCCGGAGTGTTTATGGTTTCTTGACCCAGTTCGACCATTTTCTACGAGGGGGATAAAATACCATTCGTAAGACAGGGTTTCGAGCCCGCCGTTACGAGGAAGCGAGAACCTCCGAGTGGGGATCCGGAATTTCTCGAGCCTCCTCGGAACGGTCCCCGGCTTCATAGCGACGATGATACTCGAACGCACAATATCTACCTCCCACTCTGGCGTTTCTTCGTGCGGCGTATCGCTGTGATACACGCTGATGGCCCACTGGTTGTTCTTCAGGTTGGCGCAATGTTGGAAGCTCACGATGACCGGCTTGTTGAGGGCTACTCCCGGAGGCCCGACCTGGATCACGGGACTGAGCAATGTCTGCTTATCTGCAAGATAGAGGAAGTAAAAAAGGCGAGCGTTTGAGACACGAGTACTCCGAACAAGCCAATGCCAGTGAATCCGAGCCAACATGGGTCGCTCCACCTACCGGACAGTCTTGGCCTTTCTCTGTCTTCTCGAAGAACGGCCACGTACAATTCTTCGGCCGTGCCGCGCTTTATCGCCCCTTGAGGTACCGTGAGAGAAATGCCTAAGGAGAACCAAAAAAATGCAAATTTGAATACGAGAATACGACGCGTATGCCACGAAACGTATTCTATCAGGCCCTCTGAGAGGAATTATTTCTGGGTGTGCATGCAATGTTTCTTCCCGACCCCTTCCATTCTGTATTTTTTTTTTGAAAACTATGCCAAAATTTGCTAAATTGGGGCATAAGAATTTTTTTTAAATATTTTAAGATATTCGCACTTAACAATTTTCAACATTTTGCAAATTTGTCATTGGAATAAGTTGAAAATTGAAATTGCAAAATTTTATATTTGGAAAAAAATTAAACGTTACATGTAGCCAAAATAACGTTTTTTGACAAATTTAAATTGTCAATTGGTAATTTGGTTTATTGCGTAAATTTTCCTCAAAAAACGTGGAAAATTTTGCAAATTTTTCCTCTAAAAATGCTTAGCATCTCGAAACTTTTTACTTTGCAAATTTGCATTCGGAAAAGGTGAAAATGTTGAAAATTGTACAAATTTATACTCGGAAAGGGTTGCAACTAAATTTTACAAATTTATCCTCGGAAAGGGTTGGAAATTGTACAAATTTATCCTTGGAAAACGTTGAATATTTTTAAATTGGTCCCCTAAAATGTTGAACATTTTGAAACTATTCGGAAAAATTTGAAAATTGATCTTGGAAAAAGTGAAAATTTTCACAAAATGTACTCAGAAAATAACAAGACTTTTTAAAAAAGTCCTGGGCGGCCACTAGGCCCCCTGATCTATCCCGGGCCCGGGAGCAATGCTCTCTCTGCAGCACCCCCTCCCCTCTTCCAGGGCCAATATTCAACAATTTTGTAGATGATACAAATACTGCGAAATCCTGGAGTTAAAAATGTATGAACGAACCCGAATCCCGAATGCTGACTCTTCCTCCGGTCTTGTCGAAACTGCTCCAAGCGATGCATTCGATGTCGATGTGCGGCGGAAAGGCGCTGGACACCACGGACTGGCGACACGAGGTCAAGTCCGCGTCGTACTCCGAATCGGGAATGGATCTATCTGGAAAATCACCGAAAGCGGAAATGTTAAGTTTGTGGTATAGGAACGAAAAAAGAGCATTTAGAGTATTATGCATCTGACATGCGAGTATAATGGACCATTCAAAGAAGGACGTCCTCAAAACTTTCCTAAAATTTGGACCACGAATCATGACTGTCCCCCTATTCGGACGACCCAAACTTCAAAAAAATTGTTTTGGGAAATTTTTAAAGGTTTTGCAAATTGGTACTCGTAAAACGCAAATTTTGTACTCTGAAAAGGTTATGGGTTGAGAATTTTGCCAATTTTTCCTCGGAAACTGTTGAAAATTTTACGAATCTGTACTCGAAAACAGTTCAAAATGTTGCAGATTTACACTCGGGGGGAAAAAGTGGAAAAAGTTGTAAATTTGTCCTCGGGAAAACTAGGAAATTTTCGCACATTTTTCCTCGGGGAAAACGTGAAAAAATTTGTAAAAGATGATGACCTCGGAAAAGATTTCAAATTTTGCGATTTTATGCTCGAGAAAAATGAAAATTTTGCAAATTTGTACAGGGAAAATTTGAAAGTTTGCAAATGGACCCTGGGCTTTTAAGTTCTCTGACTTTTCCAGGTTTTCCAGGACTGGAGGTACCCCGTTTACTGACTTTTGCAATTTATAACGCATAACCTACGCGATATTGCGCTCAATTTCCCTTTTACTGTGGGAACCGATTTTATTTGGCATTTTTTTTTTATCGAGTGGACGTCCGAGTTGGTCATACCCCCCTTCCCTCCCCACTGTCCACATTCTGTCCGTGACTCAACATATCCCCTTTAAACCCTTCATGAGGACGTCTTTTTTAAATGGCCCCTTATGTATCTGGCAGTCTTTCTTTGATAAAAGAAAATACATACTATACATATTAAGGAAAAAATAAAGGCATAATGCGTGAATGATTAATGATCTCGCGTCGAGTCATTTGTAACCGACATCATTTGTTGAACTGAATTTTAAGTGAAAAATACTAGCTCCTAGCTAGTAGCAATAATGTACGCTAGTATATAATTTAAAAAACTAAAAAAATTCTACAAAAGCTTGATAAGAATATCTGACAAACTACGATAGTCATTTAGATTATTCGGAGATTTTTGGATAAATTGGTAAAACTTTGATATCTGATTGGTCCGTGAGAACGATCCATCATTAGAATGGCAAACATTTTGCCAAAAAATCCTGATAAATAGATGCTTTTTTACTAGTTTTAACAAAATCGACGCTTAAAAAATATTTTAAGTGAAACGAAACGCTGATTTCGCAAACCTTTGTAAAACTGATTTCTGAAACCCATAAAAGATAGATTTTTGCATGTTACGTATATTTTTGCGTTACATTTTTAAAATCTAAACTGCAATTTATGTGCCGAAAAAGTGTCAATTTCCATGAGTTTTAAAAATTTAAAACACGGGCCAATATTTTGCAAAATTTACTAATGACAATTTCGAAACTTTTGCAAAATTTAACGTGGAAAAATTACATTTCATTTTATTAAAAAATTAGCGTTAAACAAAATTTGAAAATTTGACAAATTTTGTATTTGGAAAATGTAAAAAGTTTCGCAAATTTGAACTCGAAAAAAGTGGAAAATTCGTGTTTGGAAAAAAAAAGGTTGGAAAACTTGCAAATTAATTTGTATCACAAAAAGTTGGAAAATTTAGCAATTTGTGTTGGAAAAAAGTTGGATATCTCGCAAATTTTTATACTCGGAAAAAAAATGGACAATTTGGAAAATTTGGACTCGGAAAACGTTGATAAATTTTCAAATTTGTACTCGGAAAACGGTTGACAATTTTTGCGAATTTGCCTTCAGAAACAGATGCAAATTCTGCCCATTTACACCGCAAAAATTTTAAAAGTTTGCAAACGGGCCCTGAGCTAAATACCCAGCAGCATGAAATTTTCGATCGTGACAACGACGACTTTCCGTGCCTTTTTTCCCGAATATGTCATTCTTCCCTGATTTTTCCAGGTTTTCCAGATCTGGGGCATGTACACCCAGAATGAAATCGTCGAAAATGCGCGCGAAAGTTTAAAAAAAATCAATTTTTTTCTATTCAGATTCTCGTTTAGTTTCAACTATAAAAATGGCCGAGGGTCATGAACTTTTAAACTGGGAAGAATCTCGTAAGTACCTGTTGAGCAAACGCTCTGCAAGGAGTTGTGCGAGTCTGATCGAGGTGGTTTGTCGGTGGAGCTGGGTGTTCTGGAGCGAGGATGGGCTTCGATCAAAGGCAGTTTGTGCAAAGGACTCGGAGGGCAATTCAAGGGCATGGTGCAACAGTCGACGTCCATCGGATTGTTGTGCAAGTGAGGCGATGGATGGCAGTCGATGATGGCAGACTTCTCGTTAGAGTTCAGGTCGCCCACGCATTGGTCGTGCAGGCTCAGGTTGTTGTGAGGGACGATGCGGGTGTTTTGGGTGAGGTCAGGCTGGACGGTGAGCACTTCTAGAAACGAAAAAAAAAAAGAAAACTAATTGAATAAAAAAATGGGTGAAAACTGAGGAACTTGGCAATGTTTCTGCCACCGCGGACAATGTCTGAGGATCGTGCTCCGGGAAGATAAAAACTGATATATGAGAACGAGACATCGCGTGAAAAACACGTAATAAAAACCATTCGTTAAACGTGCAAAAGAAACGAGTGGCGAAGATGTATAACGAAAACTTGTCAGCAGTATGTGAAAAAATCATAATTCGGGAAACATGTCAGTAATACGTATATATTGTATTTGTGAAAACAATGCCATTGTCAGAAATATGTGAAAAACCATATTAAAGATCAAGATGTAAGAAATATGTTAATAAACATATCAAAGATGAAGATGTGAGAAATATGTGAAAAAACATATCAAAGATGAAGATGTCAAAAAGATGTGAAAAAACACATCAAAGATCAAGATGTGAGAAATATGTGAAAAAAACACATCAAAGATCAAGATGTGAGAAATATGTGAAAAAACATCAAAGATTAATATGTCAGAAAATTGGTAAAATATATATCAAAGATCCAAGATGTCAGAAATGTTTTTTTAAAAAAAACATATCAAAGATCAATATCCCAGAAATATGTTTAAAAAACATCAAAGATCAAGATGTGAGAAATATGTGAAAAAACATCAAAGATTAATATATCAGAAATATGTTTAAAAAAACATATCAAAGATGAAGATGTCAGAAACATGTGAAAAAGCATATTGAAGGTCAAGATGTCAGAAATTTTTTGATCAGAAATATGGTAAAAAATATGCGCTCCTATTTTAAACCCTTACAGGATGAATAAAATCTTGGAATTAGAAATGGTCCAACGGAGGGCAGCCAGGTTCGTTAAGGCAAACTA
>JAQGBX010001785.1:0-23129 GCA_034698745.1 Megaphyllum sjaelandicum | reverse complement strand
AAAGCCATGGTTAGTAAAATGCTCAGAAATATGCGCTTGACTTTTCGGACACGCCTAAACTTGCCAAGTTTCCAGATAGAACTTTCCTCGTGTGTGACGGCCTTTATCCACAAAAAATATAGCGTAGAAAGTCCTACAAAACACCATGAACTGGATGAAATAAATGTTGGTCGAACAATTTTTCGGATAAAGGAGAACCGGCCAACAATTCCAGGAATTTCTTCAATAGGACCTCCATTATTTTCATACTCTGAGAAGTAATAATAGGCCAAGAAGATAAGAACCTTCGGGGCAATAATTACGACGGCATTACTGAAAACATGTAACAATTCAGAAAAAAACTTTCTTAAAAAAACCTTTTAACAGCGTAATCAAGGGCAGTGAAGTGGGGAAAATAACCCGAAATCTAAATCCGGTTATCGCAGATGGTCCATTCCTCAAATACTCAGCTTTTACATTCCCACTTTGAAATGGAAATTAATGCTATGATTTGACAGATGGTTCAACGTACAAATATACATTATCTTTTAAATCATTTTGAACATCAACTATTGAATCATGGATGGAAATCATGTAAACACGTTCGAATATCAGCACTTTAATCTGGATTATCGGCAGTACAGATTAACGAGGGATTGCTATTCTATAACTCTTGCGCGCATGGGCAGTTTTCAAATTTTATCTCGATCATTTTTCTCATAATAATGAATTCTAATTTGTCATATATCTTATTTCTACATTATTTACCTCGAGAAAAGTCATAGATGAGATGCGCTGTAATCGTTCCTACAAGTGCTTCTCGTAAAACTGCGCAAGAAGATCTCGAAAATTGGTCGATGATCGCTTGACGGTTTCCTACAAAAATTATAATAGACACAAAAAATTAATGGAATGAAGTAAAATTGCATCATTTTTGAGAGGAGAATGCGAGAAAAACGAAGCGGGGATCTTTCCTCGATACGTGAACTACATTTCTATTCGATGGGAAAAATGCAATTAACCTGGATTATCCTCAATAAATATTAACTTTTTTACGTGAATCATTTTATGTGGCAAAGATGTACGCCAAGTATTTCTCTAACTTGCCTCTCAAAACTTTAAAATTGCAAACTTTTGCTATACCTTCATTGAATAGGTTAAACAAAATCCGAAGGTGGTTTCCTCTTTCGATATTTGTTGATGAAAATGTTGTATCTGCTACCAAAACCAGTTATTTTATAAACAAGTTCGATGTAAACGCAAATGAATACAGCTTTGCGTTAAGGTCGTGAATGGCCATTAATAAGCGTCGTTTGTTGAATTTAATGAACTGTCCATTAGCATTTAATAGCCGAGTAAACAGTTTCAATTTACCTTGGGTTTCAACAATTGTTACCCAATTCTTCCAACCTTGATCCGCCCAAAATGTAATTTTAAGTCGTCTATTTTTAAATACTCACGAATACTTCGCAATGCATTGACACGTAATTTCCAATTCATAGCCAACCGTTTGTGTCAAGAAACTAGAGATTTACATTTTCATATTTGATTACAATTTAAGATGCATGCGTGTTCCGGAAACAATGAACTTGCAATCGATGAAATAAATGTTAAGTGCATCTCCATTCTCTAACATGAAGCTGATCTGGACTGATATTTTTTATCTACTGAACAATACATTACTTGGCACTTGACGTGAAACACGTTTTGTCGATTGTAAAGGCATTCGTTAAATTGAAAGGGAAGAATCTAGCCTACAAATAAATGTGGACTGACATGATTGTGGCGTTTTAAGTTCACCTTTACGAAAATCATCTTCATAACAAAGGCTTCAGCGGCGGCCATTTTGCTTTCGACCGTGTCTTATCATACAGTAAATAAGATACATAGTGAGAAAAGTTAAGTAAAGCTTAATTAGTTAATTTGTTCAAATTTCATGTACAAACAATCGATTTAATGTTCACTATATCAAGAAATGAGGTTTTAACTCCGAAATTAAACTCGTCGATTTTAAAACTTTCCTGTAAAACGCAGCCAGCCAATGCAAGTGGCTGGCTGCGTTATAACAATGTGTTTAATAAAACTTCATAAATTTAAGTTTTGTAATGGAATCTTTACAAATTTTGTGAAACAAACTCGAGTACGTCTTAATTTGTTAACGCCAATTCACAATTGCTTCTTAATTTTGATGCGAAAATCTAGATCCTCAAGCTCAAGGAGTGATCCTTAAAACAGTTGCCACAACGCAACTTTGCAAAATGCGCGAGACAGGGTGTCCAAAATTTATAAAGACAAAAATATTAATATTTGATTTTGTATTTCACGAAATCGTTTTTAGACGAATTTGCTTTTCACGAAGAAGCCCCATAAAGAAAACAGTCATCATTAGTTAACATGTACATGTATTTATCCAGTATCAAGGTAAACAAATGGTTCAGTGTTAATCCAACTTGTTCTCATGTTTTCGAATGAAATTATTGAATACAGCGAGTAAAGAGGATTTCATTTCTTAACAAAGATGGACTGGATTGGGTCCCAAAGCGGACCTAAAACTATAAAAATGAACACGGCACCCCCACCTCTACAGCCCCAACAGACCACACGGCAACAACACTCTAGAAAAAGACTAAAGAACCAAATACATTCTCCCCGCTTCTTTTTTTTTTTAAATTTTCTTTCCTTTTTAAAAAATAAGTATAAAAAGCAATAAATTAAGATATGTATGTGTCCAAAAAAGTTACAATTATAAGTGTAAAAATGACAAATTAGTTTTTAAAAAAACAGTATGATGACGTTCTAAGTGAACGGATGGTTCGAGTGAGAATTTTACATTTCATCTAAAGACAGTTCGATGGCCTAAAATGCGGCGCATTTTGAGTATTTGGGTTTCGATAAAATAGGTTGACAGTGATCAATGAATTTGTGCAATTAGTATTATACATATATATTTTTTTTTTTTTTTTTTCTTCAGGAAATTGGTCTAATTAGTTTGTTGAGCTTGACTGACGACATCAAAAATTCATAGCCAATGATTCCACGAAGTTTTAAAAAAATGCTAAAAATGCTATAAATATGATAACTAACGCTTCCTGATTCAGTAATAAAATTTAAAGCGTCGTTTTTACAGCGATAGTAAAACGAAGTGTTATGAACTATCCGAAAATGGGAATTTTATGGTTGTTAAAATGCAATAACCATTGAACAATGCTACGTGCATGAAGATGATTTAAATAATTCAATGTATCGATGAATAAGCAATGCACTAAACTTGTTTTCACATTTCATACTGATTAGGCCACATAAGAAATGCTGAATCGGACAATTCATCATTATAACGATCAAATCAGCAATCCATAGAGTGGCATAATTTATCTGAGTGATTGTAAATTCAACACACTCAATTCACTCTTGTAATTTACGTCAGTGCTCATGTATTATTCAAATAACTGACAAAACAATAGACGTGGTCATAAACAGTGAGGTGAAGTTATCGTATCAACTGAGATTGCTTGAATAATTCCTTAGAAACGTTTCAAGCCAGCGATATGAATGTTTTCAAAATTAACCTTTTGTTAATATATTTTTTCAATCAATTCATTTTTAAAGCAATAATTCACTCCAAATTAAAAGGAAAATGCTTTTATGTACGTTCACTGCATAACAAAAGCTTTGCATGGTTGTCATGGCATTACCCAATAATACATGTGGCGATGTCAGACTACCGGTATAATTTAATAACGAAGGAATTCCCAACAAATTACAATTTTAAGACCTATCTTATGTAGCCTTAAGAGTCAATCCATACGGCACTGTATGTGCTGATTGTAGGGAATTGAATTGATGGCCCTAAAGTAAATTGAAAACGCAGTTTCGATGTTCAATCATCTTTTTCTGGTACTTATTTCTGAAAAAATGGTTACGTTTGAAAATATAATTATTTGTTTAAACAAATTTCTATTTGCCCAAGTTTTTATCTTGTTGTTATCATAATAAAGTTGATTCTAAAATTAATTCACTGACCCAAATTACTGGTGAATTTATCATCACACTTATAACCAATACATTTTTGGATAAATTGGCCACTAATAAACGACAAAAAAATGAGTTGCAATTGGAAGGAAAATTAACATAATACATGCATGGTATTTTACTTGTTTGATCTGACGCTTAAAATCACAAAAAAGATAAAAAAAATGTAAAAAGAATTGAAGAACGAATTTCTTCAATTCCTTTTAACACTTTCAAATCTTTTTTGGAATTTTTGTAAAAACATATGTGTATTCACGCATCATTTCTCATACAGTCTATCTCAGGCATTTTCCTAACAACTGAAAATAGCAAATAAGTTTTGAACATAAGTTCCACTAAGCTCGTAGCGTTTCTCAAAACGCGCAACTTGTCGACAATTTGCGTATTTGATAATTGGTAAAGTATATACATGTATATTTATTATGGATTTTCCAATTTGACAAAGTGGCACCAAAGAGCATTCTTTGGTGTCAACATTTTCAAATAAGTATTGCCATTAGATTCATTTCGCAGTCCTTCTATACTTTATTCTTATTAATTGCTTCGTATTTTGCATTTTGTTTTATACAATTTTGAACAAAGCATTGTGTGTTCGGGTTCCTACGCAAGGCTATGAATTTCTAAGTCGTTTCGTCAAACCAATATATACATCAATAACCATATTCGTTTTCCATGAACAGGTCTAATGTTTTTTTTTCTTCACCAATGGCATAAAAATTAATGTAAGGCAAAAAAGAATGGCATCGAATAACTGCCAATTGAGCAGAATCAATTAAGAAGCGCGAGATGAGAGTAAGAAATTATGCAAATATGCTTATACAAATATTAAATTTAATTTCCACTACATTGTAGTAAGTAAGATAAGATTTGGGAAATTTTCAAGATACAAAAAGTATAATGAATGAAGGCTATTGCGAACCAAACCCCTGTTTTGATGCAAAAGAAAATGAACGATTGCTATTGCTCAAAATTGACCAGTTGCACAGATATCCGTTAAAAATTTTCATCTATGTCAGTAATAAACGAATAATTTAACTTTAACATTAAAAGCAGTGTTAAAAACTGGAGATTTGGGCAACTAGCCATTCGCAAATTTGTGAAAATGCCTTTAATTAACTTTTTTAAAGTTTACAGTTGCTAAAAGACCTTCAGATTTTAGAATTTACTTATTAACCCGTTTCTATAAAATTCGTTAATTTAGAAACAATACTGACGACATTTACACTAAAATGAGTAGAGCATACTTAAAACAATAAATCGATCGTTTGAAATTGTTTACTATAACAAAGGATTGTGTGCATCAGGAATAATAAACTATCTATTTTGTTGATCAACGATTAAAATTGTAAAAACAAAATGCTCCTCCCATGTACAGCTAAAATTGCAATAATTTCTCATCTCGCACTCACGCTTTTGCCAGCAATCCAGCATATTATTTGTACACGAGAAAAATATCGAAAGTTTTGTCCAAATTAATTGATCTAACTCTTGCGAGCGCAGAAAGCGAGTTTCATCCGCTCTTGAAACATCGAGCTATAAGAAAAGAAAACAACAAAAAATTGAAAATGTTTACGCACTGAATGAAAATATATTAAAACGATCGAGATATTCATGAAAAAAGAAAAAGCGACGCATCTATAAAAATATCTCGAAACGAAATGCATAATTTGTTCCATCACGAATCAAACCAAAGGTGAAACACTAGACGTATCGTGCTTCAAAATATAGATTAGATGAAATAGATGCATCAATTTGTTTTATTTCGTGAACGAGAAACAAGATGAAAGTCTATCTTCTTTAAGATTTTTTTCATTCGCAGGGAATTCCTAGAGGAGAATAAAGGAGATGGGGCGAGGATACGAACGCAGGTTCGAAAAATCTTCCATAATAAATTGATAAGTCGATAAATTAAAAAAGAGTGGGGGTGGGTTTGAGGTTCGTCCCGCTCGCTTTTCCCACTTTGTCCGAGTGGCAAACTGTCCGCAGACCGACCATTAAGGCATGTAAATCGGGGAATACTATTTTCACTAAATGAACAATCCCCTTTAATTCTCTGACAAAAATTTGCATTTTCTTTTAAAATCTACAGAACTTTCAGATATGTGAGCACGAGAGGACGAATTACAGAGACAACCCACAGTGAATGGAAAGAGAGAGAGAGCCACCGGATAGAAACGAGGGAATCTAGCGGAACAATCCCCAAAGATCATATAATACAACGAGTGATATATACACAGACAACAATTCGGCTCGCGGCCATCTTTGTCTTGGTCTTCTTTTTTCTGGTTTTTTTTTATCCTGGGATTTTCTAGTAATATGCACTTGGAGAAAAAAAAAGCGAGGGGATTTTTATACGCGCGGCCGTGGAGCGCCAGCAGCAGTGTGCATTGTGGAAGAAATATGCTTTGAAAGAAAATAAATGAATTAAAACGAGAACAGCTTGCAGTTTGGATAGGAGGCAATGGGGGAGGGGTAGGGGCGGGGGAGGGCGAACGGTGGAATATTTTTAGGCGATCATCGGGGGAAATATATAGGCGTAGGAGAAATAGTTTAGAAAGTCGGCGTCAACTTTCGAACATTTTTTCGTGATATACAGTAATCTCAGAACTATTATTCCATTTTAGTTGACGAGTGTATACTAAAATGTAAAAAAAAATCAAAACAACGCTCGGAAAGGCCCTCGTTTGTTTTTGTGAAAATTGTATTTTATAAATATATCAACTATAGAAATGGTTTAGCACCCCCTGGAGATGGTTTACACGGACCAACGCAAACGTTCTTATTTTATAAGCAGCATCCTTCCGTCGTTTGCATCGACGTGAATTTAGATTTTGAATTGAGGTTGGTCGCACAACCTCAATTTGCAATTTCGTGTAAAATCCAAAGTCAGGGATAACCCGTAAAGAAACTTTTGAAAGACTCTCGAATAATGCCAAAAGAGTGTACTAAGCTACCGTAGCTGATCTTGACAAATTTCACGACTATTGCAACCTATTCGACGCCTACTCGGGGATAAAGTGGATCCAACACCCGGGGCACTGATCTCTGCAGTTCTGGAGCACAATGGGTAGCCTCTTGCGAATCATCTGATATAGCATTTCGATCAAAAAATAGGAAGATCTTGGACAGCTCGCTCACTACGTACTAATAATTATTGCTTTATCATCGTAGTAATATACAAACTTACTAATTATCAATCTAACTTACATCGGAAGGGATTCGCGATGGCTTCGACGCACATTGGAGGAAATGCGTACTCATGGGCTGCTCTTCGAATGGTGCGGATCATCTCTTTCGGAAGAAGATGAAAATAACTGGGGAATGAACGTATCAGTCCTACGCCTACATATTAGAAAACTGGGTTAAGACAAAGACGCGTTAAAATAGCGGTGTAAGGCAATCCACCTTACGACGATCCATTCGTAAGGTTAAAAAAGTGCAGTAACGATCGAGTAGCGAATAAAAAGGGAGATGAGGTAAGGGGATTTCGGATACAGTCGTCCCAAAAAACCAATTCATGAGCGTAACGTGTGCCTGAGAAAAACCCTTATGGCCCTTCTTATACTACGGGGTAGCTAGCATACAGAAAATGTTATATTAATATATGAACATCACCATTGTCGTGTAAAAAGGGGAAGGGGGGGGGGATTATTTCATGAGGATGCATGAGAGGGATCGGGTGATGACTTTGACGTACAAAGGGACCGTACGTGAAAAGCGGCCCATTTAAAAAACCAACAAACAAAATCTACATCGCTCGAAAAAGTCTACAATGAACAATGGGCTACGGGTGGAATAATACTATAGGGGCAAAAGTTTCGGAGCAGGAGATGGACATCGAGCTACTCATTACCAAGTACTAAGCGTGTTCAGAGTTGTTATAGGAATAGAAACTGGTAAAAATCACGGGCTTTAACGACGAATTGGGACAGTTAAAATCCTCGAGTCATCTGCAGTAATACTGCTAACCTGGGACTGTAAAGACAGCCTGCAAGAAAGGCGAGCGAAGATTGGTTTCAGATAAAATGATGCTGTCAAGAAAATGGTAAGTCTACAATAGTACGATGATTCGAGCCTTTTTTTTCTTTTTCCTCGTAAGAACGAACTATAATATTTTTACGTAAATCAAGTGGATTCACTAAAATAATTATTCATATTCAGCACATGTAACGATGATGAAATTCACGATTTCTCGAGGAATCCCCGATGATGTTTATCTAATAAATAAACTTCGATTAAAACGAGAGTACGTTTTCTGGAAATGTTAATTCCATTAAACTGTTTTGATAAATTTAACCGGAGAAAAAAACAAGTTAATTAAAAGGCTTTCGTTATTTCGGAAGGTCCGAATCGGGAAGTGCGATTCGTCAAATATTGGTATAATTTAAAAATGCACATTTATTACTTTTATACATACCAATATATGGAGTTAGTTATAAAATTAATGGAACTTAGATATCACTCGCCCTTCTTTGGACCCATGCTACGTGCACATGATTTCAAGATTTTAACAAATCACCAATTCAAATCAACCTCGAATTTTTCTTTCAACAATGATGGCTCAAAATGTCATCAACAATTAAGGCGTCCGATTTCTCCGAGGAGAAATCTTTACTGTCCTAAAGTTGCTGAAACCTTGAATGGTGGTCAAGGTGGGATTCAAGAAACTAGCCCTTCTTTGTTCTTTCCCATTAATTCTCCCTCGCACTGTTAGAAATAGGTGGTGATGGTCTTTCCCGCTATCATGCGCATTAGGCATGTATATATAATTATAAATAGGTGGTGATGGTGTTCGCAAGGAGGAGGGTGGTGAGTGGTGATTGGTGGGCAGGTCAGGGGTAGTTATAAGGACGTATACTGCACCAGTAAGAAATCGGGTCTTACAAAAAATGAACGATAACAAACATCGAGAGGAAGAAATAGGCATCAAACACTGGAAATAAGTGTATTAAAAAGAAGGGCAGGGGAACATAGTGAAATGATTTTTCTCATGAGGCAAATTTGTGTGGGAGGGGGGGGGGAGTTAGAGGACGAGGGTTAATTTTTTTTTTAAAAGAAAGGCCGGGGTCGAGGAATATTGGTTGGTAAGGGAAGGGAGGTTGGCTTATACGTAGGAAGGCCAACTAACAGTGGCCCAGATGTGGGTTATTAAGTTATGAAAAAGTATATAGTAAGGAAGAGAGGTAGTAAGTGGATTCCACTTGACACTTACTGCCCTGCAGTCCGTTAACTGACTGCCACCCCGTTGGCAATGAGACGATGCTCCTCTTCGAAGCTTCTTGCTCTTCTCTGTGCAGCCCAGGCTTTAATCCCAAATGGCTTTTAGCAGGAGGACTCCGGAAGTACCCTGTGACCCACCCAAGTAATTATTTTGGTTGGCTCAGGTGGAGTGGCGGCGATGCTGGTGCCGTTGTCCGCTTGTCCGTTGCTTTCATCGCTGCCGGAAGTATCTGGGAGAAGGCGAAGTGACCGTGCAGGAAATCAGGAGGAGGTGATCAGTCACACTGTCTGAAGGGATGTTGGTGGTGGTGGTGGTAGTACGGTAGTTGAAGTAGTAGTAGAAGTAGTAGTAGTCGTAGAAGTAGTAGTAGTAGAAGTAGTAGTAGTAGTAGTAGAAGCAGTAGGGCCTGGAGAGGAGATGCCCATTGCTCATGTGGATGTTACGGTTTTATCATATTATATAAAGAGTATCAAAAAATATCTACTTTTCTTCATCATCAATTTAAAACAAAATTTAAACAAATTGGAAGAGATCTCTGCCTCGCTCATCATTGCAAATAGCATTCAGCTATACTTTTTTTTGGTCAATTGAAATCGAGAGAGGAGTAAGCGGAGATCTTGTCGCCAACACAGACAGAAACAGTGGAATCGGGATGCAGTTCACACATTTCAAGTTCCCATTCGCTGGATTCGTGCTCCAAATTATGATGGGGGAGTTTGGTAGGGATTCAATCACCAGAAAAGAAAAAGACACGCAAGAAAGAACTCGCTTACCTGATTTGGCGGGCCAGATTTCTAATAAGTATTTGAGGACCTGTATTGGCCTTTGGAAGTCGACTGTGGTGGTGCTCGGACCAGTCTGAATAAAGAGCACTGGACCGAAGCATGTGGCGAGATTCTGTGCAGTCATCTTGTTGCGCTCGCTTTGCGATACCACTAACTTGAGATGATCCAACAACACCAACAGCGTAAACTAGGGTAGAAAAACAAAATCATCGATACAACAGCTTAGCGACATTTACAAGAGTGTAATTAAGATGCAATTGCGGTACATAAATCCCTCCCTACCAAGCAACACTCACCCTGTTTACTTTTGGCAGGCACTCCAGGATACTGAACATGAGCTTGGCATTGCCTTCTGGGTCGTCAGGGAGACAGACAGCCAGGGCATCCACCATCATCTGGTAGAGGCACTGGGTGAACAATGGCTCAGGCAACTCCCGGAGGTAGTCCTTCAAAACACCTACAAGTTGGAAAAACGGGAAAGGAAACATCTTCCTGTCTATTATTTTTAATTCAGTTTGTCTTCGCTAACTTTTTTTCATGCGGATCACAGCTATACCTGTAGTGCATATTATTTCTTATTAAATTATAATAGTCATTTAAAATTAGTCTTTTTTCTTATTACATATATAAACTTATCGACAATCATTAATAAGCTGCAGATTAGTCTTCAACTGGTAAAATTTCGAAATTAAACCCTAATACAAATGTTCCACATTATCGAAGGCGCAAATTTCAATTTTTATTTAAGAAAATCCGAACGATTTGAAGATGGAAAAAAATAATTTATATCGAAGAATTTTGCCACTTATTCCCATTACAGTATGTGACATATCGAATATACTTAAGAGATATACATGTACCTATAGAAATATCGTTTCATAATACATTACTCTATAAAACAAGAAAAGTTAGTTACTAACTCATGACAAATTTCGACATATAAAACATAAACTATACTGATAACATTATTAGAAAAAAGTTAAGGATACATCAGAAGTTGTTCTGCAGGTAGTTTCCGCACATAATACTCCCGATGGCAAGTTTCCATTGTACACACGATAACTAACTGTCGTGCAATTAAACCCTTTGAAAATTACATAACTTTCATCTTTTCTTATAGAAACACGATCTAAGCGCAGTGACGTTTTGTAACAGTATGTACAGTAAAACTTAGAAAAGTGACCACCTGTTTATGTTGACCACTTTTTAGTGTATGTTTTTTTCTAGTGTACATTTCCTTCATAAAAATTCTCTGTATAGTGACCACCTGTCTATTGTGTACATGCAGTGACTAGCTTGCGTTGTCTTTTTTACGGGTCACCTTACATTCTGCTTTAACCCCAGTGGTTCTCAAATAATTCAGTCAATCATGTTATTCAGATCGAAAAAATCACAGAAAACATGATCATAAGCAGCAAAACGCATTTAAAACAAGGAAAACTTGATAATTTTTTCTTTAAAAAAACAAATGTGTATAATAAGGCAATAATTATACCGTGTAATGCACATGGATATTACAGTCTAAATGTATAAGTACAGTGTACCTGTTCATAATTTTAATTTAATTCAGGCATTCTTTGTAAAGTGACTATCTGCGTATAGTGAAAAACATTGCATTTTTATGGTGCTCACTCTTAACAGGTTTTACTGAGTATATTTTTTAATACGGTATTTGGTGATGGGATTTTGCAAAGGGTTCTATAGAGAGAGCTCAATCTGATTACAAAATTTTTAATTTCAGTCTTTTGGAACCAAGGTGGTCAAGTTTGTAAAGGCGCGCCGTGGCTGTCAACGTAATTCCGAAAAGCAGAAATTGAGAATTTGCGTTGCCAGACTGATCCGTTCTATCGCGCGGTATAGCTAAGAGTGAAAATAACCAGGAAAAAAGAGCGCTCACCCGTGATAACGTTGATATCCGGGACGTTGTCCGGCGATAGGTCCACCATCCTCGGATTCCGCTCAAACGCTTCCCTCAGCATCCGCTTCTTGGAAGCCGACCCGCACAGCCGATACAAGCCGATGATGTCCAGCCCTCGCCTTTCCACTTCGTCGATGCACCTTTTAATCAGGATGGGCAAACTGAAGCCGGAATTTTCCCGCACCACGACACTCTCCAGATCGGCCCCGAAGAGGCCACTCTTCCTGGTGATGGGCGCTCTCTTGAAGGCCTGCCGAGGCTCGGCGTAACGTAACTTGAGGTAGAGTGTGCCACGTGGTTCCACCTTGACGGCGATCTGGTGGTAGGTGGAATCACGCAACAGCGAAGCCAAATGAATGGATCCCCGATAGCATAGTTTGTGGCGGAACTGGGGATCCCAACTATAAATGAGGAAGTCCAATTCTTTATTGGCGATGAGGTCCAATTCGAAGGTTTCGTCCCAATCGAAGTTCTGATCACCGGTTCGCACCACCGTCCTCGCCTTATGCACCCGATCGCATTCGAGCACGCAATACAGATCGCGGTAATGCTCGGTGGTCCTAGATGTCGTCGACTTCAATCCCCGTCCCCCTAGCAAATGCACCCACATGAGTCCGCTGAAGTTCACTTCGGCTTCCGGCACCGTCGATGGCGTTCCCGCCACGGCAATCCGTTCCGGCTTATATTTAAGAAACTCGGCCGGATTAATGTCGAGCAAGCGGACCCGGCTCTCCGAGGCTTTCGCCGGGCTGGGGTGAGGAATGGGACGACCATCATCGAACATCAGCCGGAACCTCTGCGATGGTGCCATCGTTTCCGTCTTGGAGGCTCGCGGCAACGACCTGGTTGAACCCCGGTATTGGCGATAGTAATAATACGGGCGATCCTGCATGCGGGAAAAAAATCATCGCATAATGTTTTCAAAAAAAAATATTTCGAGAGGATTCCTCGAAATTATTGAATTTCCTTATACATACATTGCCTACCATGTCTGCCCTCTCTTTACAACTATATACCCATCCTTTCTGATTCTTAAAAAGCCCGGGACCACCTATACCGTATGTTTCGAACCCATGAATTAGCCAAACCTCTCGGGTTTATTTTTTTGTTTGTTTTAAGCATAATCCGAGATGGCGTAACATACCAAATTACAGTAAGTAACCTATTTTACGAGCATTTAACTATCGCCGAAACTTGCATTCGCTTCGTTTCAAGTTGGTATTCTGTCGCGATCGATGCACTCAGAAAATGGTTAATTTTATTTCAATTTCCATCGTTTCCCATAGTTCTATACTCGTTCTAAATAGCGTATAAATCAGACAATTTCATTTCGTAGCTCTCCTTAATTCGAATCTCCGAGCACCAAACTTTTTTTTTCTTTATATACCTCGCTACCAAACGGTTATTTCGATGCTTTCACTGTCGGTCAGGAGCAGTTTCAATTATTTACTAAAATCGAACGGTCAAACTCTAGCCTTCTTTCAAGATTTCAGAAAGCTTTGGAGATCTTAAGAAAACATTGGCTAGGGTGGATAAGACTCGCTATTCGGAAGCCCAACGATCCTCATCGAATGATCGAAAAGTAATCCTAAGGGGCAATGAGAAACTTGATGGTCTGACCTCGCCTTTTCGATCCGAAAGATTTTCCGCGCTGTACGTGAATCGCGTCGCTCTTTGGGATGGAAGAGAATCGGTGGCTCGCCGCAGTTTTTCGTAGATGGCCGACGTGGAAGGAGCTCGGCTTATCCAGGCTTTGTATTCAGCGGCAGTAAATACGCTGGGAGATGACGGAATTCTCCCTGTTAAAAAATAAAGAAAAATACAGCAATTAATGTTTTCATCGGACTATTTCTCAATTTTAATGGACATTTTTCAAGCATGGAAGTAAACAGTGGAACCTCATAAAGAACCACTCGCTTTAAACAAATTTCTGATGGAATGAATTCATTTCTAGTCGCCCCATGGCACAGAGTCATAGACGAATATTGTTAATTCCTTCGTTTTCGAGTTTCCGAGCATTCGCGCTATATGTCATACGTTAAAATTAACTTTATGCAAAATGAAAAACGTATGCTATATCGGGGAATTCTTCGATAAAAACTGCTGCACCTTCCCATTCATATACCTATAGAGTATGCGTGGGATTTCATCCGAACTTCGATGAAACTTTAAATTCTTATTGTTGAAGTCATGTTTTGTCTGTCTTCTGATAATACGAACCCATTTAAACGAAACCATTTTGACGTCCCTCGAGATTCGACTTAATAGATCGTCTATATTAAAATATCTAAAAAAATACTCGAGTTAGTCCGTTATTAGAAACTATACTTCAAAGTACGCTCGTATTTACTTTTATCGCCGAAAGTTTCGCCACTTCCCGAATAAATTTTTCAAAAAATCGAAAATTGTTTAGTTTCGCCAATTTCATCTTATCCGCATTTCGGTAGAGGTTGAGTTGGTATTTTAATGAAGATAAATTTCCTCCCCAGCACATTTCGTATCTTTGATTCGCGGTTGGACACAATTTTCCAGCTACATAGAAAACGGTTTCCTCGTAAAACACCTGCACATTCGCTAATAAAACGAGTTGGTTCTTCAATTATTTGAGTATTACACGTACTAATTTAGTTTTTCGAATACCATCATTACCATGCATTTTTAATTTTTATGTAGAAAAAACGTATTTTCGTAACTTTCTTAAGGCTAAGTATACCTTTGTACGGTAAAAATTCAAAAAGGTCCCCTTCAGAAAACTTGTTTTCTCTGCAAACCTTGGTTTAATTACATCCACTACGATGTATTACCAGCGTAAATTTCGTAATATATCGAGGCAATGACAATTCAGATAATCAATGAGGGTTTTGTTAAGTGTCTGGTTATAACTTAACAACCATTTGGCGTTGACTTTAGAAATTTCAAAACATTTCTTCGATTACCACCGATAACCATCTTTAGCTTCTCTTCATCCTTATCAGCTTCCTCCTCCTCATATACAAATGAGACATGGAAAAACTCAGTTAATGATGCGGGTCTTTATATTCGACCATTTTACTTTATAGTTTAGTGCCACTAAAGTGCGGTAGAAAAACTGAAGGTCTAGACACATCAAACCCAATTTCTTAAAGAGGGAACACCGCCCCTCAATTTCAGTCGCCACATTAAGAAAAAAGGAAATCAATGGGAATGAAAATTCCTCGTGATGTCGCGCGGGATGATGATGATGATTCATGAAGAAAGAAAAGAAATAAACGAAAACCATTTAAGATGTGTCCGCCATTTTATACTAACATGTCAGCATTGATTATGATTTGGATTTCAATTTTGCTGCCGTTTTATGTTTGCGTCTTTCTAAAAATCGATGATAGCATGAAGGTTCCAGTAAAATGGTTGAAAGCCCAGTTGAAATACAGCTATCATGAGCAGAAAACATGTACGTTGGTATAAAATAATGTTGCGAGGATGAAACTAATGTATGCTTGTTTGTTAATTTCATAAGGGACGCAGAACATGACAACCCTCAGGAAAAAAGCGCCGCATCTGACAATTTTTGCATTTCTTGTAATAACTGAATAGCCATGGAATGAACCTTTTGGATATTAACATAATATTATAACGAAAACTACTCCGTTTATTTAGCATTCGCCTTACAGGGACACAAGATAACTACGAGTCGGTTTTATCATAGAATAGAATAATTGGAGGACCGTAATCAAAAATGATGTTATGTAGCTTTTTACTAGATAGAACATATTCCCAAAATGCCTTTTTAGCTTTCAGTCAATCGTGAAAACAGAACATCGATGTGTATTTTAGGGTTCAGCTGCAACATACGCCTCGTACATTAATACACGTACATATTGATCGGTTGTCTCGGGTTATACATGTAAGCTGCAGCATCGATCTTACTGATTATGGTACCTCGCACGGTTGACTAACAGGTGCCAGCAACTGGTTTGTATTGGCACACGCATGCATTGTACGAAATCGATGATAAACGTTATACCCAGTGAAATACTATACGACGTATAACCAAAAAAAGTTCATGAATACATGAATCCGACCAATTATTGCGTCGTCTTTACCCACGCGACCTTTTAACTATCCAATACGCAAACGAACTATAGAAGAGGAAGAATATTACCATTAAGTCGACCAGGTTCAAAAAGTTCTGTTTTTTAGAACGTGAATTACGAGAAATGAAATGTTTTAATTTGTCAATTATAAAACAACATGAATGAAGTCTAATTACTTTCAGTTTGAAATTCTCCTTTTTGAAAGTCATAGTTAGTAAAATGCTCAGCAATATGCGCTTGACTTTTCGGACACGCCTAAAATTGCCAAGTTTCCAGATATAACTTTCCCCGTGTATGGCCGTCTTTACAAAAAAATTCTTAAACGTCTAGTCGCCATTAAACTTTGCCAATCGGGGTGCAAGCTGGCAATACTTTACTATATAAACGTACGGTGCATATGTATGATGAGTTATGGTCAATGCCACAGCGACATGAAAAAAAAATCTCAAGAACGAGCTTGCAATAGAAAGGCCCTCTCATTAATCTCTTCTTTCATCCTGCATTCCCCATTACTTTTCATCGAATCTTCCCCGGAACCCTCCGATACGATACCGCGCACATACATAATCACCGATATTACAATCCGTCCCATATTTTTATTTTTCAACTTCCACTCAAAATTTTCTTATATACACGCAAAAGGACAACGTCGCATAGGGCGCCCTACGGGGAGAAAATAAAAATGGCGGAGATTGATCAGTTCCGTTAAAACGCCATGAATTCGCGCCAAATTTTATGCCTCGGCAATGCTAAACAGTTTTCTACTCCAGCACGCCTGATGGAAAGGAGGAGCGGATCTTGCCAAAAAATTTACTAGCGAGGATAGGAAGCTTTACGGCGAGACTCGCGACAAAATTCGTCTCTTAAAATCGCTTTTTCCTCTATTACCGCGCCATGTCGATAACGCGCCACTTTCTCGTCCATCGAGAATAAAAATGGCGGCATCGATCAGTCCCGAAAACGAGGAAAACCACCGCCAATTGGAAGCCAAAATTTCACTTTTCCAAATCCCCCCACCCCTCCTTTTTCTTCGATATACAGGCAACACGCCGCGCGATAACCGCAATGGCTGCTTTTTGGGGTCGAAAATCCGGATTTGTCGAGTTTTAAAACCTTAAAATTGAAGAAAAAAAACCGGACTCGAGCTATCTACGTCTCGCATACCACGCAGCATCGAGGCAATCGATTTCCAGATGTTTCTAACTTCGATTTCTTAACAATCCTTCTTCACCTAGCTCCCTCCTCCTCCAACCCCTCACCGCTGCCATATATCCATATACATGTACGTGTTATTGAATTTTTTTTTCTTTTTCTTCATCTCGGTCGGAGATACGTGCCCGTTGTCGGTTCGCTCGTCCATCCCGTGGCATAATTCAAAAAGTTGCGAGGTGGTTGCGTCACGCGTACGCTTCGCTTCTATTCGCGGCGCCATGGGTTCAAGTTTTCTTGCCCGCAAACCCCCGAGTTGGAGTATAGGACAGACCCCGCGTCAGACAAATCGATAAACGACAATCGGAGCAGTGAATGGAGAAGCTTAGTCTGGCAAGGTAGGTGCAAAATAAGGTGAATGACCCACATTGAATAACCCACCAGCGTACGGAAAAGACTGATAGCCCAGCGTTGCGAGAAAGAGAGAGATGTTAGAGCCTTGCACAAAAAAAAAAGAAAAAATCCATCTCTATAGACCGCTCGAATGCGGCAATAAATGGCGAAATTTCGAAGAAAATCACGTCCGAACGATGGGGGAGGAAAACAAAATATAAAAAAGGCACGGAGAGGTCAAGGGGAAGAAATGGTCGGCGAAAGAGAGACAAAATCCCGAAAATGTCAACGGTGGCATGGCATCCGGCTAATTAAAGGCAATGGGCCAATCTACTTCGTGGACGTAAAAAATAAGGGCAACGGTCAGTCTTTATTGGGTATTCTTCGTAGATTGCTTTTTTCGAGAATGTTCGTCACAAAAAACAGTGACGTACAGTATACTCTTATTTCGTAGAATGTTTAACAGCCTCAATGGGGCTACATGTATACCGGTATACCATAGTATATGGGTGGCAATATATTATAGAAGTTCATTTTGAACTTCTTTTGAATTTAAAGAGACGGCGTCACCTCGCGTTTAATTAATTAACGCAAATAGCAATGAGTGATTATCGAGTTATTAAAAAAAGAGCAAAGTCAACACAAAATCCGTTCTCGGTGTTGTTAAGAAATATGAAATTAAGACATTGTTAACGCAATTTATACAGGTGATAAATTGCTGGTGATTAACCGTAGCAGATCCTATATTGTATATCTTAGGATGACTGAAGGTGCGTGTTTGCAATGACGTGTTTTAAAGCCAATGTGTATAATATGGTTAAAATGAAAGTAATTAAGCAGAGTCATGTCTGGAAAAAGTTTTAAAAAATGTACATCCTTATAGAGTTTTTAACAAGAAACATATCATTACCGCAAACTAACTCAACTACACGAGCTCGTAGATTTGCACCTCATTATTTTCTAGAAAAAATATGCCTTAAGATAAAATTGGCCGATGCAAGCATGGGAGTTTTATGAGTTTGGTAATTGGACATCCGTTGAAAATACTAGGAAATTAGCTTTTGGGTATAGTGTTGCTATCTAGAGTTGCAGTAAAGCGTTATTCTTTAAAAGAGGCATAGATAGAACATACTGTTGGAATGAGTGTGAGACGTAGAATATTCAGCTTTAATTTCGTTTCTTAATGGGGTTCAAAGCCAATTTGTTCGTTTTTATAAAATGTAATACAACATAGAAATCGAAACATACAGTTGATATGTTAGGTGGGTTCATATATTCTAACAACATGACGTTATTAATTTTAAAAAAATAATTAAACTTCCGACAAAATGGTGTCACTTTTTCATTCAATTTATGAAAAATGCTCGATACACAACTAAGTAAATGAATATCCGAATATTTAAAATAAAATTACGAGGCAACGTGTTGGTAGCATAAACCGAGGAAGTAGATAGTAATTCACCTACAGAGAGAGCGAGAGATACAGTGAAAAGCTACCTTGTCCTTCATTTGATAATAACGAGTCCCACGATGAATATAAAAGCCTATTTGGGCCACCCTTTAGTTGGTTTGTGTGCCAAAAACATTTCTACGACAACTAGGATTATGGAGCAAACTTTAAAGAGAGGATTTAGCATTGATCAATTATTGTTTACTACGAAATTTTTTTATTTCCTACGCAACAACAGAAAAGGAGCGAAAGTTGATAAATGGGATACAGAAAAACGAATGGCATCTAAAAGGACAGCACTATAATGAGTAACATTGTAAAATATTGGCCTAACATATAAAAAGTGCCTGTTTAGGGAATGATTCAATCATTCAAACTTAAATGCGGAATTCGCCGTCTGTTGGCAATACCTCATAACAAGGATGCGATATATGATTGCGTTCATCAAGGGGCAAATGGGGTATTCCCGGAGAAAACACACTATAGCAAGGATTCTCCAATCGATGAAATAAGTATTATACTTTTATTTACAAACTAACCTGAAGATAGACAAAATGTCTTAACGATTTTGGAGCGCAGTAAATCACCGCCAAAAAAGCAGGGCTTATTTAGTATTTACCAGTTCGGCTCGGCATTAGAACAGCAACAGGATGGCCACAAAATTTTCAATTTCCCTAACTTTTCCCTGTCTAAAATCCAAAAGTTACTCGTTAATGCATATCAATTTTTTTGTCATAATAAAAAATAACAATTGCAATGAGAAGCTAAGCAAAACATTAGATTTTGGAAAATTTCCCTGACCAATCACACATTTTCCTGACTATTCCCTGACATGTGGCCACCCTGATTATTGAAAATAATATACAGGGTTATTACAAAAGAATCATCGGGTTTCAAAAAGATATATTTTCGAAAATATTGCAGATACAATAGTAAATGACACATGAAGAGAAAGTGAATATGTCCAAGTTTTTAATCATAGCATCACAATTAATGTTTAAATGTTCAATGATGTTCACAGCAGCTCGCATACTCGAGCACAGCGTTTTAAACTTGGACTTTTCCCCTTTCTTTTCGTGTGTTCCCGATGATTCTTTTGTCATAACCCTGTACTACAGGTAGAGTGAATGCCTCAAAATAGACCTCGGTGATTAAGGAGCATTAAAGGTATTAACAGGTTAGTATCATGAGCCTCTTGTAAGAATTGACCGATACGATTTAAACAACAACATCACTAGCCTACGATTTCTAACCAAATTGAACCCTTTTTTTTCGTGGAAAAAGTATAGGGATTTTTGTGTTGAGAAATCACCTCAAGAAATCCTTACATGGTATGCCAAAGTGGGTCTGCGCATGCATAATCCAATACCCAGACAAATCAATACGGTTACTTTCGCGAGCACACTACCCACTTACGCCACAGAGCAACCCTCCACCTAGCGACATATTTATTAAACGAAGCGAGCGAGCATTTTCGAACAATTCCGATGCTGTCAAGATTTTTGTCACGATGAGAAGGGGAGACGTCGGGGCTCACGCATACCGGAAGCACGAAAACATCTGTTTCGTTAAGACCAATAAACGGTCAAACTCTCAAACATCAGTAGTAGTAATGTAGTAGTAACGTAACTTACCCCTGCCTCGATCCCGTCGGATAACGGGCAGTTCGGGGGCTGAGACGGCACCGTCGCTGTCCTCCTGCGAGTCGTGGTGCGGCAGTGGCTCCCTCTCGAAGCGGACCATGTGACGATGGCGCCGATGGTGGTCATCGGTGCGCATCCTTGGCAGTGAATTGCTCCGTCCTTGCGAGTGGAAGCGCGCGCTTCTGTCCAGACTGGCCTGGCGGGCCAGGAGGGCGCCACGGGGCACCGTCTGCACCTCGGTGTCCGAGCAGCTGCTGTCCATAGCCGCGCGGCGGCGCAGCGCGCTCAGGCGCTGCATGGTGTGCGCGTAACGACCCCCGCGGTCCTGCGCGTAGGGGGACTGCTGTTGCATAGATGGCGCTGATGGTTTAAGGCTAGAGCGAAGCGTCCGCGCCCAGTACGCCGCGTCGTACTCGTAGGCGGCCCGTTCGGCGGCCAGCGAGATGCGTTGGTCGCTCTCGGCCCGCAACAAACGCCCCCTGGCGGTGGAGGTGGTGGCGGCTGGCGGGCCCTGCACGCTGCCCCGGCGCACCAACGTCCGTTCGGAGCGGCACGGCTGCAGCATCTGGAAGCTGGTGGCCGAGGGGTGACGGTAAAGAGGACGACCCAAGGTCACCGTGCCGTCGCCGAATGCCGGCCGGGGAGCGCCGTAGAAAGCGTGCACCTTCTCGGCCAGACTCTCCAGCGTCTTCGGGTAGGCCTGCATGGGCCTGGGTTGCTCGGACACGACCATCATGGGCTGATAGCCGCTGGGTCCAGCTTCGCCGGCCCAAGCGTCGCGTTCCATGGCCGCGGCCATCTTGGGACTCATCTTGGGCGCGCGGAACTTGGGCTGGGGCTGCGAGTTGTAGTACAGGTAGTGGTCATCCGACAGGAAGATGGCCGCCCTGGACTCGACGATGGCGCGCATCAGCCCGTTCTCGCCGTTCGATTCGTCGGCCGCCTCCTCCTCCAGCTCCTTCTTGAAGACGACCACGGGGGGACCCTTTTGCTCCGCTTGCTTCATGGTGGGCGACGGCATACCCTTGGGAGAGAAATAGAAACCGATTATAGAATAAAACAATTACGATATCGTGCTATACGTCAAACTTGCGTGGAATCGAATTCCACGAATAATCTAGCGATATCAACACGCGTCGAATGTAGCGGCCGTGGTTTCGTGGAAAACTTTTATATTCCAAATGGGAGATAAGAGAGGAACTGTATCAGCAAAGTAAGCAAACAGCAGAGAATTATGGGATATTTTGAACGACTAAATCGAGCCACCGAGTTTGGCAGCTACGGAAAAATGGTTTCGTCGCTCGTTTGCCTCTTATTGAATGTTGTACCTTGGTATGCTTCCTAGAGCGCGTTGTGAGCACCAGGCGGCGTGGGATGGACATGATGATGACCACGTCGTCCAGGCTCATGCAGGTGACGTCGACGAAGTTGACGGCTAGGATCTCGTCGCCGACCCGCAAGCAGCCGCTGTTGTAGACGGCGCTCTCCAGGGCGATCCGCGAGACGAAGACGCCGTCCAGGCGGTCGACGCCGTTGCCCTCGCGGATGTACAGCCCCAAAGTCTGACCCGGTCTCTTGACGATCTCCACGAACTGCACCACGTAGGCGGCGTCGGTGATCAGGAAGCGCTTGGCCGCCTCTGCCGCCATCTTTCCCATGGTCCGGACGTCCAGCAGACGGATGACCATCTCTCCACGCCGCTCGACCGCCTCCAAAGAGGCGGCGGTGGTGGCGTCGTGGTCATTTTCAACCGCTTGCAGCTGGTTGAAAATTTCCGTGGAAATGCCACTCACCTAATAGAGGAAAATAGAAGAAGAAAAAACCAGTGAGAAAATGCAGTTTCAAAACTCAGATTTAAGCGCCTCGTATCGAGAAAGACCGGAAACGCGCATTGTATAGCTTTTTGGTGGCGGATTATGTTAAAGTATCTACTGTATAGTTGCAGCTAGAATTAGAAAACAAATTATTAACCAAAAAGAATAACAAAACTAGCATAAAAAACTGTCTTCGCTTCAATCTGTCTTCGCAATTTTCTCAACTGAGATAAAAAATCCCTTCAACGGCAATGGTAAAATACCTTTGATGTTGTTTAACATTATTTCAAAATTGTATACTATAGATATGAATAACCGCGGGAATTTTTTCCCAAAACTAAAACGGCGTTTCATATCATTTATACCGGGTGAACAAAAACTCTTTATCCCCCAAATAACATTTACACCATTAAACGTATGACAATTTTGTGCAAGCACTGGAATATGACGTCATGGGTACTCTATCCATTGATAGTATTAAATGTTACTTAAGACCATTTTTGAACGAAATCGAAACTATAATTTTTGAACAGTAACACCTCGACTAAGACAAAAGGTCAAATTAGGAAACATTGTAGGCTTGTAGCAACTTCAAACACAAATTGCTAGCTGCGCTGCAGCACACTGGTGCACTTCTGTGAAGCGACCTTCATGCACCAGTGTGCTGCAGCGCAG
>JAQGBX010001784.1:0-23139 GCA_034698745.1 Megaphyllum sjaelandicum | reverse complement strand
TATCCCCGGGTATAGTGGCATGCTGTTCTCCCTCTACCTATAGTGGCATGCCGTTATTTGCGGGGGAATACGGTATACATATCACATAATTACATATTTTTAACCATAACACAAACTATACCTCGAATAGAGCTTAAAAAGACAGTTGTGCCAAATTACGAGTTCGACTTTCATACAATATTTCAGAATTTACATCCTCCCCCTTTTGCTGGACGTTCCCTTCGCGTCATTTTTAAGTCACCGTTTTTCTGGTCCAGCACGCCCAAGTGCCCTAATTCCTATATTTAGTTGCAACTTCCGTCAGTAGGGTTTCTTCTTTTCCGCACTAACGACGCGTTACTTCTTGGCACGCGTAATTTAAGATAATTTGCGGTCTAACTTTCTTCAGCATAACGGGCACTGTTCCGTTTTTTTTTTATTTTTAACTTCTCCGAGACTTGAAATCAGTGCAAAGGTTTTAAAGAAGAAAAAAGTCTGGTTAGTTAAGTATCTCGGCGAATTGTGTTTTAGATATAAAGGTTAATGCGGCCCTTTCTGGCTTCTGGGACAACATTCATCGCCATTGTTTGTCATTACCCCAGCAGCCAGGAAATAGCTCCCTGGCATTTTGTCGTCGATGGAGGCACAATACTGTTCATTTCACACCAGAACCGTTAAAGGTATTCACTTCTGCCACGGTGATTACACGATCTTTTTTATGGGCTCGTATGAAGTGTAATACTATGTTTAAGGGGAGATTGGCTAATTCATGGCTCGTATCTTTCCTTAATAATGTCGTCTCAGCCTCTACATTCAGCGTTATAGCCGCACGGTGCTAAGTCGATGTTGTGAAATCCCTAGAAGGAAACGTAGCCACGATTGCGCGCATTGCCAACTTTTTTATATGGACTTCCGTAAAAGCTACATCATCGGGGTGATAATGGCCGCTTTCCAATTCTCCTTATGGGCTGATTTAGCTCTTGTTTGTCCTTTTCCTGATTTGAACTTTTTTACCCGAATCTCTAATAGCATCATTTTTTGGAGTTGCGCGGGCGAGACGCCTCGAACTCGTTAACGGGCAATATATTGTTTAGAACTCCAGCTTCAGAACTGCAAAAATTGTCAACTTCCGGTTTAAGACGGTATTTATATATAGTCACAGTGTAAAAATCTGGCCATGAAATAGGACTAACGGATTCATCTTAAATCAACTTTATTTTAATTTAAAGCGAGATGCATCGATCTTGATTAACGAAAAAAAAGATGCATATGGTCTAAAGTTGCAAAAAACGATGAAGTAGAAGCATTTGAAGTATTTCAAAGTTGCCATTCAAGCGAAATTAGCTTCAGTTAAATTCAGTAAAAACGACATATTTGAGGTTACCATATAGTTTTGACTCAATGACGGTATTGCCATTTTGTTATTATGCATTATGGTGCTCTATATCGTCCATTAAAGTTCGATTTATCTCAAAATGAAAAAAAAAAAATTGAGTTGTCATTTCTGAAGTGGGGATGCGACATAGCTGAGGATATACGTGTATAGTAGTCTAATAACTTCTTCTTTGTACGCGATATATAGCGTTTTTCTAAGCATGAAATAATCATAACTTCGAATGAATGTCCTTTATTGCCTTTGCCCTTGACGCGAGCCCCTGTCAAGACGCGCTGATTAAATTTAGTGAAGTCTAAAGGCGAAGTGTTTGCAGCCTAGTACTTGCACTTGCGCACAACTGAAGATGCATAAAATGCTTTCATATAAGCGCTACACGCAGTTTAGTTTCTCCATAAAATCGCTTAGACCGAGATTAGCTGCTAGCTCGAACCCTGTCTAAAATGGTCTATTAACGAAGCACTTCCTGATTGCTTTATTTATTTCCTTCAACCTGATTTGAAATTTAAATGAGACTCGTAACTAACGCGTAACCTCGTCTGCCAACCTAGGTTTCATTTTTAACCGTGGCGTATTCCGCGGGGTAATTAATCCAACGTTTTGATACATGTACCTAAATTAACTCTACAGTTTATAGAAAATCATAACATCATCCGAAAACTTGCTAAGATTTACAGTTCAATATCTCTGGTAAATCTTCTCGTGCTGACTCAGATTTTCAGTCAGAATCAGGTAACATCTTTGTTTGATTTACTGATGTAAACTAATGTAAATATTTGGTACAAATTAAAATGTTAATAATTTTGAAATTTTAAATTAATGTTTCCATGGAACGTTTTTTTTATCTATGAAATCGTAATCCCGGCTCTTATGCAATTCTACATATACATGTATATAAGGTTCATTTGAACAACACATTCGAGTACTGCATACAAGTATGTGTGGTTAATACAGTATAATTCCATAAATCGGATTGTTGCAAACCCTCATGGTGGCAAATTATTTGTAAAATTCAAACTGCGAGCTATTATTAAATAAAATAATGAATACAACGTACCTAATGTCGACCGTGCTGGTTTTTTTTCCCGTTTTCATTGCATGAAATTCAACCTCAAAAGTTGGTTTGAGGAAGATTTGAGATGAATAAGGCATTATTAGCAGTTCCTATACAGTTTCTTTCCCCATGCCCTTGAGTGATCTTTAATTATATTTTACATCAGTAAATCAAACCAAGATCATTGAATGATATGTGAGTCGGAATGAAAATAGGGGTCAAAACGGAAAGATTATTCGAAAACTGCAAAAAAAAAAGCCAATAAGGCGAAATAATACAAGAACAAGAAGGCCGAGGAATTTAAGTATGGTATTAAGTTGTTGCGAAGTTCAGCCTCACGTAGCTTTGAATTTCTACTGAATAGAAATAAATACGATGGTCTACGGTTTCCTGTCGTTTTATTTTGCTGCTGGTGGGATTTCTAAAAATGATTAGAGTGACACACAAAATGAATATCTATGCTCGGGATCTAAAATCGTAAAAAACCCACTCACGAAGACATTGGTTGAAGTAAAAACTAAAAAATCGATTTCGATAGACTCTTCGTGTCGTTTAATAATATATGTAACAGCTGACGCATGTAAGGTTTACTTCGCAGTTTAGACGAATTGCCCTAAGATATCCGATACATTTATGAAAATTGCTTTTATTTTTATTCTGAAAATGTTTTTGGTTCGCTGCTGGAGATTGAATTTCCAAAGCAATCGCTTCGTTCATCTGGTCACATTAAAAAATATCGGCGAAAATTGTTGTAATTTGAAGAGTTATTTAACCTTAAAAGGATGGAAATGCGAAAATGCAGTTTCGCGCGCTTATACGATTCATACACGCAATTTGATCAAAATGAATGTTGAAGAAAAATTCACTTTGGAAATTGCTTAATCATTGATTAAACTTTATGTGAATGAATTCATTTTTCAAAACATGTGGGGGGATGGCGTTGAGGAGGGGGGGGGGTAGATGGGGGAATCAATGGTAAGCTAAACAGGCCGTAGCCACGAAAATGCCAATTTAGTTAACTTGCCGTTTATCTTGTCAGCCCATCAATATCGGATATAGCTCAATCAAAACAATTGGACGGCGCAGTTTAAAACTAGCGCCACCTGCTGAGTTTTTCTTCGCCTGATGCACCGTCAATCTGAAACCTCCAATAACACGCTAAAGCCTCTTAATTAGCCGATTTTTGAGGACTCCCGCATGCGCAGAGTTTCTAAATGGCATCAACTAAGCTTTTTCACTAAGTGACTTTAGGGTTTTTTAGCCACCTCTAATGTTTTAAAGTTAAAGTTAGCGAAATCTATTTTAACTTTCAATGGTAATTTGCGTTTATTGGCCCGAAATACCATACATTTAGCGCCTTTTATGACTATTACTTTCGCCAACGTTTCCACAAACTATTTAAGGCAACGAATTTATAGTAGCAGTTATGCAAATGAAGCTATCGTCAACGCCTTTGTTTGGACTATCGGGAGTAGGAAGTATCGTGTTTCGTGTCACGATCTTCTGGCACTACTAAAGTATTATTGAGCCATTGAGCGAAGATCGTAGCCGCTCCTGGGGTTATCGGAACGGGAATGACGTCACGTGGCGTTCACGTGACATCGTTGACTGTTGTGCTCTAGGTTCGATCAAGTCCATTACGGCGGGCTTACACGCTCTCGACGAAATTTTATTATTTTTATCTTGCTCACACAGTGTTTTATTATTTTTCTGCGCCATATGAAGAGTTATCTTCCTCTTTTTATCAATTTCATGGGCTCCATTTTTAGTCGCTTTAATGTTTATTATTGTGATCAATTCAATGGCAGAATGCTCTTAAAGATACCGTTGGGGCCCGACTATCTCTTCGTGTTTTTCTCTAGCAAGATTTAACTACGATATTTTATTACGTGAACTGCAAAATTAACCTATAAATTGATTTAAATCGCCTATATATTTCGGAAGGCTTGCCGCCACGCGCCTTCGGGGTTGTTTACATGCAAAGCTTTCTAAACCGGGATTTACAGTTGAAATCCGCCATTCCACCAAATCCATTTTGTCAGCTGTTTGAATTTATTGACACGGCGCAATTATTCTTAGACACATTAAAGTTTGTTGCCTCGTTTTAGGCAGAAATGGCTTTTTTCCACATTAATGATCAGAGGCGACAGTTGGTCTGGCATTTGTAAGAGGCGTAGATAATTTCGCGACGGGACGTTTATTAATTCCTAGCAGCCTTTCTTGACTATTGGATCTTAATCATCCTAAAGCATGCCCGTTAAAGCGTCATAATTTGCAAATTACTTCTCGTATTCCATCTGAGCAAACGTATTTGCATTGCTACGCAAGCATAATCTGATTATCTAATTGCAGTTTGCATCGCACGCGTGTCTTTAGTTTCTTATAGTATCGCATGCAACTAATTTGGAACATGCGGGGAAATATTGACGAGCACGCCTTTTAATTAATTCATTCATCTGCAATTAATAGATAATTGTTGTACCCAGACCATAGTTGAACAATCTTATCCAATGTGTTCTAAGTTTACTTGGCGAATTTTTTCTTTGGGTTTTGTATAAACGAACGTATACGAGACGCTTTAGAAGTACAGGCATTAGCGAACTCATTTCCAATAACAACACTACATGGTGTCCACAAATCATAGGATTTTAACTTAAAAGTTTTGCAAAGACATGTAGACATATAGTAGGCTTACCTGTGTAGTTAAAGTAGCATTACTCTTGAATGCCTTTGCCATTTGACTTGCCAAATTCTCATTAAATGTCTATCTCGATTTAGTTGCCTTTAATTAATTTGATACTTGGTATGTTATAGAATTTTCTCCCGAAATCTTGTTCCACAATCAATTTTGGGTAGGATTTCAGTGAAAGTACATAGAAGCTAACTTATTGGTAGTGTAATGAATTATTTTGTAAGGTTTTTTAATGCGAACTTGGTCGCATCGATTTATTTCGAAAGAATTCTTTTTTTAGACTCCAGGGCACGTCATTGGTTAGTGGTATTAAAAGTCAGTACATCGTGCATCCAATAAACCCTGTTAGGCTAGTGGACTGTAAGGAAAGAAATTAATCACAAATAAGTATTTAATGATATGAAGCTTATTCTTCGATGACGATGACGATGGGTGCACGCGAGCTTTCCAACTCCGTCTAGATTTAGTGACTATAAATACTCAATATAAATGAAACCCAGTAGGAGAAAACTGATAACATTTTCATCTCGGTTAACAAGTACAGCAGTTCATCATCTATTTGCTTCAGTGGTTATAGTCTATGATTAAGGATCTTGGTGTACGGAATTCAAGTAAAGGCTACTCGATTTCCCCTAGGTTAATGCTGCCTATTTGCCCGCATGACTTAATCTTAAGCCATTTTCATCGAGTATAAATCGCATTTTATTGATTACTCCAGCGAGGGCGAACATGCGAAAAGAACGCCAAAACAATGTGCTTGCCAGAATATTTTTTCATTAATTAAGTGATCGGCCACGCCGCACTGAAATGCGAAGGTGATATACCGGTTATGCGAAGATTTATGCTCCTATTTTTAAATTAATTTGAAACTGTTGAAAGTTAATGTTCTTTTTTTATAAAACACGTGAGAGGAATTAAGTGAGGCCCTTCCAAACATTTCTTCAAGATGAAGCATAACTAAACTTGTTTTGGGATTTCAAAGCAATAATCGAAGAAAATTCATAACCTTGGTTTAATTACCTATAGGAGAAATGAATATATTTCAATATAGAAACTAAAACAGTATATGTTAAAAACACGGAAAGAAAATTCATTTTTTTACTTTCCCCTTAAAGGGGGCAATCACCGATAGCTTCCGTGTAGTGAGGTATAAGCCATTTCAGACAATGCCTGCATTCGTATACCTGCATGCTATGCAGTGTTCAAGGCTGTTTAATTGTTGCTTTAACTGATTGCGGACATACTCAAATTGACATCATTTTAATTGTATGCAGTCATTAAATGGAAAATTATGGATTTGTTTGAAGTTTCTGATCAATAGCAACTCTTCGAATCTGTACCCTTGTCCCATTGGATGTCTCTTTGTAACGTAATGCTGACTGCTCGATTATTCGTCGATTTATTCTCCATTCATTTCGCTTACAGTCCTGTTCGTAATTGATAATAATTTGGAATCACTCCAATGACCGTTTGCTTCCTGCCTTTTCCCCCTTCGAGGATGGTCTCATCTGTATTAAACGTAGATGCACTCGGTCGTGTAGTACTATATAGTTGCGGTTTTTCCTCTTTTGTTTAATGGGAAAATTGTAGATCGAAAATCAGCAAAGCATAGAATGGGACATGATTGTAATTACGTCGTTATTTATGGGCACAATACATCGATCGAAAACAGATGTAAAAATGGTGCAACGCAATAAGCGGTATTGCATGAAATACAATATGTTTGCAGGGATTCTATACTTTTTTATCAGAGGAATAATCCCATTTCCACATATGAAAAAATTGTTAAGAAATGCTTTCATGATTTGCTTTATTTTGAAGGTTGCGGTGTTTGAAATGGGATTACATGTATATCATCGAGTAACAGCTATTGATATTTCTGCCTAAAAATATACGAACCAATATTTATTTAGAATTAGTGGTACGCACATCTTTTGAAAATTAAAACAAACGAGCGCATATGATTTTACCTGTTTCTACAGTGTATACAGTATTTACTTTTTTATGAGTCTGAGACGAAAAGTGACTACTTCAATTATATTTCTTATAGAGTCAATTTCCGATTTTTAAAAGTTTTGATATCAGGGTTCAGATATGTAGATTTTTTTATTTAAACATTTGTACATTAATGCTATATGCACATTACATGTATTATCAATGTGGTACTTATATGAGTACCCCATATTACCGGTAGGGGGATTGAAAATCTTAAACAGTATAATATTTTTTTAAAGCATTTAAAATCATGTTTTTTTGTCGAAATTCGCTTATATGTTGATTTTTTTATTTAACCATTTTTGCATTAATGCTATGCCACTAACGGATGTCACGACTAAACGGATAAAAACAATTTTATTGCATATTTCCCTTCTTGAATCGTGTAAGCCTTTACACGTGTAATTATTTTATATACTCTAATTAAACTTTCACTATAATATTAGTCTGAAAGCGTAAATCCCCATTTGATTGATATTTTATTGTGTTAATTTGATTCTTATCGATCGTGTCAACTGGCAGGCCTTGTACCCTCGCCATTATGCATTCTTTAGTGTTTCTCCAGATGTAATTTTGTGCGCTTGCAAAATTTAATGTCATCTTGGGGTTTAAGCTGGCATCTATAAAATAATTTGCGAGGTTATTCCCCCTCACCCTGGCTTATGCGCTATACATGTATAGAAGCACAGCGTTCAAGAAACAATTTTTTCCCAATTTTTATCCCCATTTTCTCGTCTCTTAACCAACTGAATTCAGCTGGCAATATGGGGAATAAAAGCCTTTGCGCATAAAATCCTTAATGGGTTTGTTAAAGGTTTCATTAACCTAGCTGGAATTGCCTTTAATTGTCTCAATGAGGACGTTTGCACATTTTAAAAGGAAATCTGAACATTAAACATTTAACGTAAAACCCTGCGATAAAATAAACGGACACTTAGTTGAAGTCATCTACTATACAACCATGCGTCGTTATTTGCATCGCTAATTTGTTCAAGATTTTTTCAATAATAAATGTTGTCTGCAAAATTCGCATTGCTTATTTCTGTATTATAACTTTCGAAATAGTCTTTTTTATTAGGATAGTCTAATTTAAGAGCTTTGTGTTCCATTCGGTTAATTGTACATGTGGAGCTATTAAAACACGTATACAATGTATTATTCAAGCATTGTTTATGCGAATAATGAGAAAAGGATATCCACAAATAAATATACATGTTATGCATGCCGATTCATTGGTTACCCAAAATTGTTTAACCACCCCCTCCTCTAATTCGCTGTGGTATATGTTTGGAACTGTACCAAAACATCTGCTTTGACATAGAATGAGCACAGCCTATTCAATGGACATTTTCATTTTTATTTTCATTTTTATTTCCAATATAACTTAATTGGTCTGCAGTGATACTATTATGTTCCTTTCTTCGTTTATGACGAATTCAGAACTCTAATATTGTGTTAAAACGAACTTTAGACAGTATGAGAAATTAATACGTTTTATAACGGGGAATTCCCCGCCGAAAATCAAAGGATTTTCCCAACTTCCATGAAGGTTTAGTCTTCTAACTGAAATAATGTTTTGTCCGTCTTCTGATATGTACAAACACATTTCGACGTCAAATGAGATTCGTCTTAAAAAGGTTCGACATCTCATTCCAAGTTCATTCTGACGCCAGAATGGTCGAAATACTCGTTAGAAATTCAGAAAGATGACACTTGACTATTAATAACGCATGAATAGACAAACTTGTAATCTAATGGAATTAAACGGTGCCAACAAGTTCAGTAGAAGAAACTGGATACTTTATACATGTATATCCTTAACACAAATATGTGCCAACGTATACATGTATACTGGTTGACTAGGCATCATTTTATATAGAACAAGATCGCATGTTCTGTTATTTTTTGAGGGAAGTTAACCCGCGCTACCAAGTTTACTTCCTGTCCATTACGAACTTTCCTTTTTGGGAATCCAATTTCTTGATTTATTAAGTGACAACGTCTTTCTTTCACTGAATTACCCTTTATATTTGCTATGGCAGCTTTAAAAGTACTTGACCGCATGTCAGTCATTCTTAAACCAGAAAAAAAAAGTGAACACGAAGTTGATTCGAAAAAGCTGTGCTGGACAATATTGCATTCGCTAGCATAATCTTTAAGGGCGAGGTTCAATGCGTCAGACAGCAAAGGGGAAAGTAAAGCGTGCCATGGACCCTTACTAGTTTAGGGTAAATTATGGGGGAAACGTTGAAGGTTTTTTTTATTGTGAAAATAGAAAGAATGTGTTCGAAATGGAGGATTTCATCGTTTGCTTTGTCTATGTAAAATAGTTTTATTGACGTGGAAATCCATTTCTGCCAGGAAGGTTGGTCTACTGTCCGACAGTCAAGAAAGTATACATGTATAATAAAATGACAAGAACTGCTTGTTTATAATTTTGTAAATGCTGTGCTTTCTGCACAGAATAACTGATACTATTCCCCCAACTTTAGGACGCTATTCTTCCTTGTGGAGCACATCAAGTTCTAACTGTTCCCTTTTATTGTTTGACAATCTTAACTTGAAATGGATTTTGGAATCTGTGTAGGTGAATATTTCGTCAACATAACTTTAATACTTATTTCGGCCTCTGTGTATTTGGAAAATATTTAGAATACATGTACAGTGTATTGAATTTGTCTAGTTTGCAGAGATCGCAGAACGTACATGTATCTTCAATCGCAGAATTTATAAAAGTAAACAGTTCAAAAAACGAGTAAACAAAATAACTGCAATATGAAATGGAATTGCATTCACCTTGAAAAAAAAACAGTTTTTGATTTTCAATATGGAATGACACAGCTGAGCAAATAAAGCGAAAAAGATTGTACTTATGCGTGACATCGGAACTATACAGAAACACCAAAACCTGAATGAATTTTTCATATCAATTCTGCATCTTTATATTATAGATCGCATTTTTTTAGAATTCTTTTTCACTTTCATTTTGTCAGTTGAATATTTGTATTTGCTTTAAAAGTTTCGATGTGAACCATCTGGCACATATGAACAGACGGCTTCATTGTTTTATAGATTTACGCGTGATTGAAATAAGCGTAGGCGTTAAATTGTATATACAGTAGCTAGTACTACATTGGGTTTTCATATAGATTTACACGTACACGAACATGTATATATGGATTATGTGGCAAATTTGAACTTGTCTCGCAGTTACGAAAACCTGTTACAATCAGGCAGGTTTCCTTTACGTTTCTTTGCGTTTTATTTATCGTCACAAATTAGCATCATTAATATGATATAGGCAGAAAAGCCAACAATCTTAACTAGAACAACGTGTGCCGCGAGTAATATATGCATCTCGATGCAAATTTTAGGTTTTACATTTTTCACAAAACTGCCTTAGCCATTGATAGCTCCTTTGATTTAAGTCGAACACGGAGACTACGAGGACGCTAATCTAATGCTTTCGGTCAATTGAATTACGGTACCAGTCCCACCGGCAATGCGGTATGATAAGCACATTACCTATATGTTAATGGAAACTGGCGAGGTTAATGCAACAAGAGTGTGCGTTGCAGTTGAGATCTGTAAAATGGTTCTTGGGGAAGTGACCAAGCTGATGAGATGCATTCCCTACAGCTAGGACAGCAGGGGTGCCCACACTAGAAATTTTGAATGTTGTGCACGGGATCTGAATTTGCATTACCGTAATGGCCTGTCGATCAACCGACTCTTTCAGCCATCTCTAACGAAAAATCTATCGCTGCATGGGTTTCACGGAAAAATAAGAATATGGATTGGATCGCCTTAAAGACGAAAGATGCAGATCAGTTAAAAAGACACTCTACCGTGTTTGATTAATTTTTCCGCGAGAAAATTACTCGCCCAGATCCTTGTCATCGTGTTTAGAGACGCGTTTGACGTCGAACACCTTATTTTTCTAATTTCCAATTGATGTGATTGCAGCTTCTGGGAATGAAAACAACTGGAATAAATCAATTTCTCAATGATCCAGCTACCGGGAGTGGAGCGCTTTTATCACGGCAACAGCTTTCAGCAGATGAAAAATTGAAGCTATCTTCTTGATTATTTATTCTTCTGTATACTCTCCAGCCACACAGTTCACTGTCTTCGAATGAAATATTTACGCTACGCAGCCCCCCTCGTGCATTTGCTCAAGACCCTTTTTTCTCTTATCAAAACATTCATGTGGAAGTTGGTGCATCTATGGCCCTTTGCTCGCCTGATATTCTCCATGCAACAAACCATCTGAGTTCTGTCAATAATTTAATTCCGAGCTGTTTTCGTCCATAAATTTATTATTTCCAAGTTTACTTCCAACGGGATGTACGCCAGAATAAACGCCTTTGGGGCGGCTATACATTTTCCACCACAAATGCTTTTTACGCTATTTAGCCGTTTATGTCGTGATGTGGTGTTTTAGACGTTATTTGCACGCATCAACAGCCTATCTTCAGTACGATAACACCAGCAATTTAATGCTCTCTCTCTTTTCCTAGGTTAGGGATAAAATAAGAGGGTCTGAAAGAAAAGTAGAAGACAGTATAGTTTGTGCTCAATATTAGATTAAGTACATGTACTGTAGAGTTGTGTATAGCATATATTTGTAGATAGTTCTCACAAGCAGACGACGTAAGCTGACCCCGCCCAAGTCAGTTATAAGGAGGACCATTCGATTTTGGCTCTCAACTCGATCGTTCTGTACACAACAGTCAGGTGAAATAGCAATCGAATCGAATGGCCGACTTGGGTTTTGTCATGAATGTCGCTTGTTGTAGCTTTTCTATGGAGGCCGAGTAATACAATTGTATTTAGCCACGTCCACAAGCTGGATGACGTCATGTGAAGCTCTAGTACATTCAATGTGCTACCAAGAAAGTCATCGATATTACTATACATGTTACAATTTCAAAATGTTTTTCAGAATTATAGTGTCATATTAACAATGCTTTTGATATTTGGTGTTACCTAACTCATGCAGCTCTTCACATCCATGCCTGGTTGGAAAGGAGACTTCAAACACGTCCAGTATGAATAGCAGCTGGAACATTGCTGTCAAAGCAAAGAAGCTGTTAGCAGGCAAATTGCAGTATATGACTGTGGTTCTTGTTTATCTTCGCCAAAACATCCAAAATAAGTAGGTCAGAAGTTTTTGGAATACAGTGTATACGGATATTCTGTAAACGCTTCAGCACTTTAGAACGCCGTTAAATCATATAAGGAGAATTTAAAAGATATTAAAATTCAATATATGTTCAATGAAAATAATATAGTATTTGAACAGAAATTTTGCAGAATTAAACAATAATTTGCTTTATTGGTTTGTCCATGGTCAACTAAACAGAATTGTACAAATGTTTCTGGAATTGCAAAATACATGTACATGTATATCGTTACACAGTAAGCGTATCAAATACAGTGTAGTTGTTGTGATAGTTTGCAATTATATCTTTTGACGCGGAGTCTATTAATCTTGCACACTTTACAAAATCATCGAAAATACATGTAATGACTTAATACGAATTAAGAAGTTATGGGTGTGACACTGTACTGTTGCAGCTTCTTTCTGAAAACTTCGTGAAACTTATCTATCAAACCCTGGAATCCTCATACAAACTATAATGGTGCTTTGCTTAGTTAATCTTTCATGGTGACGCTGTTTCAAGTACTTTTGTCAGAAATGAATCTGGTCGCATAGTAAAATCTATTCCCTATAATTTAACGACTTTTAAACTTTGGCAAATTGAATGAGGTGTGAAATGAAAACTTAAAAGCCGCTCATGGTTTTTGCATCGTTGGTGGTGTTGTTAAGTCCTTATCTGCACGTATCAAGTTGACCTAATCATGCTAGGTTTCTATTAAAGTGAACAACGCGCTTTTTAAACAAATTTTGTGTCAAGGGCGATCATTACTGCGAGTGCATATGGCAGACTTAAAAATGGCAATGAAATTTAAACGGGCGGCATGGGAAATCCGGCTTTTGGATGCGTCAGACGATTGGCTATAGGACAGTCTATTTCCTTCTACAAGGTGTCCAAGACGTCTGTTACCAATTGGAACTTTGATATTTGGGTTTTCTGAAAAGCGTTGTGCAGCATGGATTATTTTGGTCGAATCTGTAATTTTCGAACAAGTAGTTACTTGTTGCGTATAGATTCAAACGTAAAACAATGCGATTGAATCTATACGCACTTTTAACACGTCCCATTTTCATAAAGGTTTGCACATGAGTTGGAAACTTTCTCTCTGAAGCGTGCTTATTACTAGCAAATGGTGTTATTACGATACTTATTTTTGTTCTAATTCATTCGTTCGGTACGGTTCATATCACTCGGGAGGATTTCCGATTTGAAAAATTTAATTAATACGGCAGGATCGAATGATGCTGGAAATTGCTCCGTGATGTTTACTCGACGCGAAATTTTGTCATTGTGGCTATAATTGCAGCAGCATGGATCAGCATTTTGCCTTTTTGATTAATCGAGCGAGTAAACACGGAACAAAAGGAAGGCTATTTGTTTTGATTAAAAGTGAGGAGCAAGTTCGCAGCATAGAAAGATGAATTCCACTTACAAATCCGTGGCTCGAGACGCTTTCCAGAAGTCCGCGAGAGCTTTTTAATCACAAAGTTGAACTAATGTAGCTCATTTGTCAATCCTCATACGGTTGACCAATTCCCCTCTCTCTTCCTACACGTTGTTCTCAGTTTGAATGTTATTTGAAATGACAATTAACCCTAAGTCACCAAAAAGTCAACGAAAAAAATGGCGTAGCAAACTGTTTTTGCCAAATAAAAAATCAGAACAAGTTTCCAAACCAAGTCTGGCGTTAATCCCGTCGAGTGTCGGTGAGATGAAAGGGAAATAACCAAACTTTTGGCGGTGGCGCTGCTATCAACGCTTCGTCTGCACGATATCGAGGATACTGCAGACGACTGCATATCGGTATCTATTGTGTTTATCGTGATATCGTCTGTCGTCTGCTGCGTTTTGTCAATATGGTTTGTCGCAGTGTGCATACGCTCATTGTTTTGCAAAACTAGTTTGTATTAATTTTTTTATAGAAACTAGTTCACGTTAAAAGTTTGGGGCTTGTGGTTTTTAGTTTTGGTGTGTACCCGACTTAAGAAGTCGTGAATTAAGTCACGTGCACAAAATTCGTACTTTAAACCAATCACCAATTCAACACGTGACTTCTCGACTGCCAAAGTTCGATTCACAAAGCTTCTGCCTATATCCCTACCGTTAACCCCGAGAGTTGTTTTCATGTTATTTTCTCCATAATGCGAGACGTCCTTTTTAGATGGCCCTAGATGGAAAGTACTTCGCATTTGGCCATTAGTGCTAAACACGTCGTAGACAAAATGACTCACGGGTCATGTAAACACGGAATATCTGATTTCTGAGCGCAGTTCGCAGATGCGGGCGGAGAGAAATCTTAATTAAATGAAAAGTTACATGTTCCAGTGCAGCAGGATCCCCGAAAACCTCAACTTTTTTTTCTCATATTAAAAAAAGAACGCGCGTCTCGAGTTGTAGCATTAATAACTCATATTCGTGCCAACATCTTTTCCGGTTTATCTTGTCTGTCTCCATACATGCTGGCTTCTTCCACTGGGGTTGCGTTTCGCCTCATCCTGTTGCCAAAAAAATAAGGCGAAGGGTGCATGGGGGCACGTCGAAGGGAAAGTCTTCTTGCCTCCTAATCTATGTAAGGAAATATCGCAGGCCCGTGGCCTGCCGCCAAAACCCCCGAAAATGTCTAAAATGACGTTGCAAACCACCCCTGGCCCGCGTTCGCACGCGACTGCCTCAACCCTTGGCGGGTTGGGCGCATCTTCCGATTGCGGGTAACCTCGCCTCAAAATTGGACTTAAAAAAGCGGGCAAGGAACTTTGCGCCCACCAGTGCCAGTGCAGTTTCGGGACAGCGAGGTAGGGAACGTTTCCGTCGAGGGAGCCCTGATGCACCAACGTGTGCCACGCTCGCGCTTAGCGAACTGTTTCGTGGATTTTTTCGGAGGTGCATGGGAGATGATTCCGCAGAAATGTTCTTCAGTTCGTCCTCGATCGGCAGGAAGTTACCCACGATTTCCTCGGATCAAAGTTACCGCGCGCTGAAGACTTCTGGAAACTTCCGTTTCGTCCCGCGCACGCTGGAATCTGTCGTCCAAGACGTTGTGCTCCGGGAATGTCCATCGAGGAACTTCCGCTCGATCGAACGTCGGAGTTCATCCCGAAGATGCATGAGCGATGAGATGGTTGTCATCTCGTGTTCCTGATGCGTTTCTGCCAAATGCCAAAAACAAGAGCCTGCAGTGGATTTACCATGCTGGAAAATTCCTCGCGCCAGGCCGAAAGGGGGTTAGGGTTTTCATGAAAGAGCAAATATCTTCGAGGACGCCGATTTTTATTGAATAAATAATGGCCAAAACCGAAACGTGAAAGCGGATATGCCGCGCGTAAACAAAGGATATGCAGAATATGGTTGTTGATGCAATTTTTTTTTTTGCCAGAAATGGCAGATGTCAATAATGTGAGCGATACGTTTGTTGGCTAGGCATACGTTTTTTTTTTTTGTCGTGGATTTCTGTGGCTCTTTGTCGACTATGAATTGGATTAACCTTCAGTTTCGCGATTTTTTGTTCGTGCTCGGATATTTTTTACCAAATCTTCGGAGCCCGATAACTGACGCTAGAGTTAATGCGTAAAACGTGGCATTGGCACGGAGGCACTTAACGACAGTTTTTCCATATGTTGGTCGATTACCACGCTGTAACGTCGCGATGGAAGCGTGTACAGTAATCCAGCTGTTCACTGTCTTCAAAAAATCTAATTATCCACCCTTGTATCGAGCAGAACGACGGTAAGGATGCTTTACGTAACTTGAAATATGGCGCGCTCTATTGAATCAAAATCGACCCTCTCTCGGGGTATTGATTGGGACGCTCGGTAATGCTCCGGATAAACAGATACCCACGTTGCGCCTCAGGTGCTTTTATTTTTTGCCCATCTTCACCCCCCCCCCCTTCCTCCTAGTCGCTCGTGGCGGAAATTATAGGAAAAAAACGTCTCTGGAGAGAAATTGCAGCGCTGGAGAATCTATAGTGTTGACCTCGTAGCCTACTGTGCATGCATCATGATGTACTGGAATGGAGCGAACCATTGGCTGTTACTTTTATTACCGTTAAATTTTCATAGCAGTGAATGTTTTGTGTACAGGTAGTAATAAACTCTGTCATGGTAAACGTTTAAGAAACATTTCCACTTAATTATTGTGAGCTCCGAGGTAAATGTGAAGCTTCGTTGGTGGAACAGGCGAAGACCTTAAACGTCATCATAAGCAATAGATAACTTGCATGTTACGTCACGCTAACACAATTGTACATTGTGGGGTACATTAATCCGAGAATCGTGGCGATAATAATTAGCATCATTCTAAAAACTAAGAAAATGCCCCATAAGTTACTATCACTTACCCATGAATAGATTTTTTATCCGGAAGTAAATATTTTGATGCTGAGTTGCCGTTGCAAATAAAAAATCGTGGGAATTTTCTATTTTATTGGTGAATAAATAATTAAATAAAAGAATAATGCAAAATGATTTATGGGACGAATGCGCCTGCAGCTGTCTGCACGTGCAATTTATCTATAGCAAAGGCAATCATATTTCCCACATTATAATTACGAAGTAGCCTACCCCAACTTGTCTGATCTAGGCGGAGCCAGCATGCGTCGTCTGCTTGTGAGAGCTATCAATTGGCAAGACGAGGAAAAACTTGAGTTTTTTCTGGATTTCTGAATGTTTTGGGGGTTCCATTCATAATTGCACTGATCAAAACTCATGCACGTTGTACTGTATGACTAACTCCCTAATCAAATTTGGTAGCTATGGTTGTTTTTGTCATGTTCGTAGTTTTAGAAATTTAATGGACTTTGTAGACATACATTAATTCGTCAATCAATAAAGTGACACCATTAACTGTCGAATTTCATTCATTCGACTATCGATCTTTGATCGAATGTTGCTCAAGGTTTTAAGTCTCCGTTCCATTCTACGAATCTGGCAAGGTCACTTATTATTAATGGTACTGCTCAATTTAACATCCCTTAAGACATGTTTTAATATTGAATAAATCTATGGGGAAATCTCAGATGCTGGCTTTATAAATGTCCTATTATAATAAGAAAGAGCCTTCCGGAAATTCTCAGTGTAAGAATGTGTGGAAAAAACTAGCGTAATATGCCTAGTTCAAATAGTCTCGTTCTTCATTCATTTATAATGTAGTCTTTTTTTCTCATCCGTGTTCTTGTACCGCATGAGTTGTGAATATCTAGGGCAAAAAATCCATTAATGATATTCTTTTAGTATTCAGTTCTAATGGCCAAAACTTAACGTGCTGTAAAAACGTGAGCTTCGCATCGTAGTCGTCTATAGCCATTCTGAAAGCATGCCAAGACTATGCCATTTATAGTTCCTCGTTTTATAATAAAATCTTGCCGTAATTGGGAAGCTGACAATTGTACATGTACATGTAGTGCAGCTCAAGTAGGTTGGTAGTTAGTTACCTTCGTTAACGCTATGTGCTAACTGAAAGGCATTGCACCGTGGGGGTCTCAGTCAAACTCATTTGTACAGTTTGAGTTTTGACGCAGTTGTTGAAGATATACTTCGAGGATTTATTTTTAACATTACTAATTATAGAAATGGTATAATATTCATTATGGCATTTCCGCAGGGCGTTGCCCCTTCTACAAGTTCATCGTCGAACCTATTGCTGCTAAGGATGTTACCTCAAGTTAGACGCGAGAATAAACAGGAAATCCACGCTTCCTAACTGCGTGGTTTTTCATTATTTTCTTTTAAAAATAGCAATCTGTTGAGTTTATAAATCTTTATAACTTCTCCAACGGGACGCACCATTTGTAGAGACGAGGCTGCACGCCGTCTCATATCTTCAAAAACAATGTAAACAAAGTCGACTCTAAACTTTCCTTTCTGAACCGTTTGTTTGATATTCGTTTATTGCGATATACTCTGTACTCTAAGTCTTTTTTGGCCATCGGGGCATTTGGCGTTCATGAAGCAAACATCGAATCAGGAAGAAGCTCTTGGAAATGTCCACTGCCGCGTTTGTTGCATTTGAAACAGTGGTCGCTGTTGATTGCAGTCGTATAACTAACAGTTTCATTGTAGATTTTCTTTCATTGGAATTCCAGCCAAACAGGATTCCGGGAGATTCCAGGATTCCGGGAGGTTTTGTTAGCTTAGTTGTCCAGTGTTTTTGTAAGATATTTTGTTTTACTGCATTATTTTTCGATAATTTCATATTAGGATGCGTAAGGACGTGTTTGGGTAATTGAGAAATATTGTCAATTATTTAGGGATTTAGGGGCATGACTACATTCCTTTCAAGAGATTCACCCCAGACGATACTAAAGTACTGTATGCGTCAGCTTACGTTTTGGTTGAAATAAACACGTTTTTATGGGAACTAGAATTCTTGACTCATGAGTGCATGGGAAAACCTATCGAAGTCATCTCTAGGCTCTTCCTGGATTCTCAGCTTTAACTGAACTGGAGATACTTTGTTAGCCTGCCTCTAAAAACTTCATTATGTAATCTTTGGTGGTCTACATTTAGAGAACAAATAAGCACCAGGGCTCGCAAGAATAAGTTCATCTTAAATGACGAATTTCCTCGATCTGAAGAGGCTCCCGAACTTGTTTTTGCATTCTTAGTATACGAGCGGGTGATTGACTGTAGATAGCAATAGGTTGTCATCTATTTCAGTGGTTTACAAGCCATGATCCGAAAATGAGCCACGTTTGGCTGAGTTGTAACAGCTGCTTTAACCGAGCTATATTTGGCTTCATTTAGAGACAACATCAAAATAAAACGTCTTTAAGATGAGTCGAGATGCATCTCGCTTAGTATTGATTTGAAAACTATTTTTTCTATCGCTATTTCTTGTCGCTCTTGGTAATTTACCATCCTTATTTTGTCTTATCATGCGTGCATTCTTCCTTTCCACGACCTCTACATGTATAGTAGACAGTAGTGGCATCGCAATAGATCCAACGAAAATGACATTAGTGTTTATTGTAAACAGCAGTTTTTCCGTCATTTTGCATGTAAACACGTTGAATGCACTTATACGAACCTATGCATGTACACGCACTTTGACGTTTACTTCCGGAATCGTCCTATTTTCTTACACTGATCGCATCATGGTCAATGAAATCATGGTCGTGGCTCAAGACCTCTGTCGCAAATTGGATGACCCTTTATGTCTATCTATCTATTCTATCACATGGGCCCTTTTGCCGCCTGTCACATAGTCATTTGAATGTTGCACTATACAAGTATAGTCTCCTTGTGAATGTTGCTTAGTTGCAGACGCTTTTATCCCATCAACAGATGGCATGTGTTGAGTGGATAAGAAGCGTTGTTTCAGCGTTTTTGACTGAGTAAGTGCACGAACAAAGTGGATATAAAAAAATAGCTCGGTTTTTATAACAAAAATTGATCGAATCGGAGCATTTTTGACAAATAGCTACTTGGCAGTCTTGAGTATGTCCTTGAATTGGATGCGACAAGCTGCATTGTGTACGCACGCATTTAATAAACGTTAAATATACTGATTGAAAGTAGATGACAATGAAAGATTGTGAAGATGCTGCTTACCTCAGATTGTTACATGTACTGTAGAAATTTCTACTGTGTAGTTTCATATCATGCCAGTCTACATGTACGTCTAGCTGCGCGTGAATTTAACGTCATGCATAATTGAAAAGGGTTATTTTGCAAGAAAAATGTCCTCTTCATCACTCCAATTCAAAGTGCCATTTAGGAAGTAAAATTAATATTTTTTCCCGTTGTTGACTTGACCTTCTTTAATGGGCTTCATGTCTGTTGACAGTGGCGCCATTACAGGCTTTGCGTTTATGCTCATGATCTGATTGCTTGATGTCATTTATATCGTCTTTATTTGAAATATATCCATGCTCTCTATTTTATCTCGACGTTAGTTTTTTTTCTCTGTTTTTAAAATGTAAATACGCGGATGACAGCCTTTCGCGAATGATTGACTGGTTTATGTAATATTTTGTTTAGCCCACTTTCTTCAATTTTTTTCTCCACTTATTCATCATGCCGCCAAAATGTCATCGATTTCCCATTTTCGCACGAGCCAATGAATTGATAATTATAAGAAAGTGATATCGAAGTGAAGTTTCAATCTGTTTGACAGATTGAAGTCCATTACTTACGATAAACTACTGCGTTGTTGTTGTTGTCGGTTTTATCAAATATGAAGCACTACGACCAGCTACGACGCTAGTCACTTTTAAAAGTTTTAAAAATTACATTTCAATAACAAATATGTAAGTTAGTTTTCGTTTTTTTCTGTTTAATTACAGACAACTTATTCGACATTAAAAAGAATTTTTTTTATAATTGAACGAAAAATGCGCAACTCATACTGTAGGTAAACATTCCCCAGAGTGTCACATCATGTCAAATAACGTACTGTGACTCTGACTTATGTTTTTCAAAGTAGTCAAATATAATGTACATTTACTGTATTTATTCGATTTCGCCATTTCTTGGGTTCGTTGCCAAACTATTTTTGGGTCAGCAATTTTTTTTAAATATTAAAATAGAGGTACTCAGACAGAAGCTTTATGAATGAAACTTGTGACTGTCGTGAAGTCACGTGTGCAAATGAATGCAACAACGTACGGTATTAAATTACCGATTTGCACACGTGACTTAGCGACGGCCAAGAGCGCTATTCATAAAACATTTGACTGAGTACAACTAATTACTGGTGTAAGCTGCCAATAGGATACATTCCATGAAGCCAAACGCGATTAATTAATCCACGCTAGATTAGAAATTTTCCACGTTGATTTTGAAACTGTCAGTTTATCCCATTACTCGTCCAAATTAATCCGTACGTATCGTTAGAGAGTATTCGGTGTATTTATTTCAATTTAATTCGTCAATTCGAGTTTCAATTGCATCGAAATCCGGTGCAGGAAGTGGCCATTTCTTTTCTATCTCGTTAATTCTGAATGCGTTTATAATTTATTATTTCTCGCTGGCGACTTTTCTCTATGTAATTCTAATTGCTGTCAAAATGCATCATCTAATTATAGAGACGCGTAACCTAATATTTCCCGTTGGGAACTAACTGGCAATTTTCTGTTATCACGCAAGACTACCAATCTAGCCGGAGACTCCTTGTTTAAAATTTGATATCATTCCAACAACTTCAAATCCAACCAGTTTTCTCGTAAATGCTTCAAGTTGTCAAACCGCACATCTATTTACACTCGAGCATCCCATTTTACAATACAACAAATTGGCTGATTATCGTTGCAGCATCAATTTAATGCAGTTTTCTTCGGATTTTCGATCATGTTTGAAAATTTGAATTTTTCCACTCGTCGTTTAATGGTCGATGATGTTGTGCCATATAAAATGTATGGCTGACTGCACCAAATTTCGCAAACGTGACAGTTGAGAGATTGGTAAACATTTGCCCGAGTCTGCCACTTAGAGTCTCGAATGGTTTTTGAGTTTGCCTGCAGTTTGAACTGATCAGAAGATCAATATTTACGCCTTAAGAACCTTGATCGTTTAACGTAATCATAAAATAGAAATTCGGGTCAATCAGATGCAATGGTAAAGATTTTAAGGGTTGTTTTTCAAAATCATTTTCAGTTTGTGTGCTGCAATGGCGTGTGAAACAACGATGTGAAACAATTTCGTATATGCTGTAAGCCATGCTCCAATTTGGGGATTAACCTTATGGTCAGCGTTACCGAGGCTTAGGTTATGACACCTTAATTACCATTGAAATGTGTGGCACGTACGCAGGACACGTTGCATTTCTGTGAAATTGAATGACCGAATTTGAAATGGTGCGCGAGGGATTTAACTTTACTGTAAAAAAATACGAATCATTGCTGTTTTATGCTGCATGGATTGTTTACGAGTCATAAACAAATTAATTGCTTTTAATTGTTTAAAATTTATTATTTTCAAAAGATGTCATCTGGCAACGTGTTTCTACATGTATATGCGCAATATTAAAAATGGCGCCAATGCAGCTATAACTTGGCTTATCGTTTAATGTGTTACGACAAAAGATCTTGGCAGTCAGTCATTGGTTTCAGAAAGTAATTTTGAAGCAGCATTTCGTGGCTTTTGATGGCATGTTTTTTCCGACGAAGAAGTTCCAGCTTAAACAATGGGGGACTTTACAAAGAAGCTCGGAAGTCTGCAGTGCCATTGGCATGCTGGCATTTCCGCATCTACAGGAAGAGAAGCTCTTTACTTTATAACCACACCATATATTTTATGCTTTATTTTTATATGACAAATGAAAGTTTCAAGGATAGCAAGGAAAAAAAGGCCATACGCTATTTTTTCGAGGATATGATTTCGGTCTTTCTCAAGAATCGATCCTTCCAAAGGATTTATTAGTCTGGTATTCCTTTTATCCTGAAAACGATTTTTTACCAACGAAGAAAGTTCTATTTCTTCATGGAAACGTGACATAAAACGTACTTTATGGCTTTTAAAAACAATTTTTAACTTGTGCTTTATCATGTTTTACATGCATGCAATCACGTTATCGACATGCTAAAAACACTGGGAAGAAATTGGCATGTTTTCATGAAAATTTGTATCCAAGATATGTTGCATAAATTTTTTTTTTGCTAATTTTATTTGCTGACATGATTTTGCATGTGATCTGTTTGTTCGCGTAACAGTGAAGTGCATTGTTTTTTTACGCCCCCCAAAAGAAAATCAATACGTCGTTAAATTACATTTTAAATTGTCACTAAATTCTAGACCGTAACAGGGTTCCCACAGACCTGGAAAACCTGGAAAAGTCAGGGAAGTTGAGAATGGCCTGGAAAAGTCAGGAAAAAGTCAGGGAAGAATGGTTTATTTTGAAAAAGTCAGGGAAATTCAACGCAGTCACGGCG
>JAQGBX010001783.1:0-23144 GCA_034698745.1 Megaphyllum sjaelandicum | reverse complement strand
AATACGAAGCGTAGCGCTATAGTTGCCAGATATGACCGCAAGGTGGCAGGTCGAGCGCTGGCGGTTGCGAATAGAATTCAGCGGAGCAGAACTCGGAACATGCGAGCTAGTATTCGCCATTTTGTATATGTCACGCTATTTATTATAGGACCCTTTAGTCGCCATTTTGAATTTGGCACACGATTCACGACGATTTTCTAGTCGCCATATTGAATTTCGCGCACGATTCATGACAGCAGTCGCCATTTTGAGTTCCGGCATACGATTCACGATAATTTTCCATGCGCCATTTTGAATTTGGCACCTTATCCATACGACACTAAACTACATATTGAATTTGTCACAAGATCCATACGACACTAGTCGCCATATTGAATTTCGTACATGATTCACGACGAACATCTAGTCGCCATTTTGAGTTCCGGCATACAATTCACGACAATTTTCCATGCGCCATTTTGAATTTGGCACATATGGTAACATACGACACTATAATCGCCATATTGAATTTGTCACATGATCCAAACGACACTAGCCGCCATATTGAATTTCGTACATGATTCACGACGAACATCTGGTCGCCATTTTGAATACGGCACATGATTCATTACGACCCTCTAATCTCCACGTTGAATTTCGTTCACGATTCATTCTAGTAGCCCATTTTGAAATTATTATACAATCCCTTAACAACCCCTAGCCGCTATCTTTAATCCGGTACATAATCCTAACCCGCATAAACCACGAAAACATGAAAAACGATGTTGGTGCCCTCTAGCGCTACTATTGTTTGAAGGGCCTTTTTCTTTACCACCCTCTCCTCAAAACAAATATAAAAAAAAAGATAAAGAAGGAGAGGAGAATGAATATATAAAAGCCAAGTTTTGATCAGATAAAATAATAAATGACGCTGGTTGTTGAATTTGGATAAAACTGGCGTTCGTACCTTTGGCTTTGACTTACTGTAAGTAACGAAACTGAGATTTGTGAACAGACAAAAAACCAACAACCGCAAAAAATGAAAAATGACATTTTTCAACCCAATCATTTTTTTTTATATTTCGAAGCTTGATTTTTACGCATCTTGAAATAAATAAATAAAAAACTGGAGCAATATATCTCTCGAGTCTACGCTTATTGGATACGAACGAGAAAGACAATAGTAGAAAAAAAAGACAGATTTTTGACTTTGTTAACTTAAGCCCCGCGAGCAGATATCAAAACAAACATGAAATGGAAAATTTCGAACCGAGAAGGATTAGAAAATTACTCCGAATTAATCCGATAATCTTCCGATCAAATATTAAATTCACGTAATTTAGGCTCCTTACCGGATTCGGTTTTAGTTTCGTTAAAATAACATTCGTATAAAATGAGATTAATGCGTTTATTAAATCATTTCTTTTTATAACATTTCATTCGATTAATTGAAATTTGATATTAAAACTAATACTGTAATTAAAAATGAGTAAGGAGAATTGAAATGTCATATCGTAATTAATGGTTGATATTAGTTAATCTTAAAAAATATGAAATGTTATCTATCCTAACATTATTAAAAGTGCTTTTGGGGCCGGTTACACCAACATAGGTTAAGAATAACCTAAGGTTAACCTACTGCGTAACTCAGACGGAAAAGGGGGGGGGGAGGAATGCGCAATCTGGCCGCATTGGTCAAAGTTAGTTCCTTTTCCGTCCTCCATTTTGGTTTCAGCAGGTTAAACATGGGTTCCATAACTCTGGGGATATTCCATCAAGAGTTAATTGGTGCAACTCAAACATCTAACCCGAAGGTTAACCTGGAGTCAAATTTTAACCCAAGGTTAGTAAACTTAGGTTAAAACCGGCCCTTAGTGAACTTAGAAAACTGAAATTTGAATTTGTCACGTGATTAGTCGCCATTTTGTATTGACGTATTTTGTCGAAATTGGGCAAATAGGCATTGCTTCCGCGCGATGCTAGATTGCCAACATTCAGGATCTAAATTGCGAAACAAATTTCAAATTCGACAAACAAACTTCACAAAAGCTTCAAAATATTTTCAAATGCTTCAAACAAATCATCGAATGCCTAGCTCTAACAAATCCTCAAATGCATCAAACAAATCCTCAAATGCTCCAAGAAAAATCCTCAACAGCTTCAAACAAATCCTTAAAGCGCATCCACCAGACGTCGCCACCGGCGTAATGCCACCAGGGGGCGCTTGATGATCCTCATTTGGGCCCACTCATGTCCCATTTGTAGCTTCCCAGCAAGGGGTCCAAACGGAGCGAGAGAGGGGGAGGGGTGTAAAAGATGGAAGAAGATGGTGGGGTGTTTAAAAGACATCGCGAATGCCCCCCCCCCTTTACTTAGTCACTCGTTGCTTTTATACGAAGCCCCTTCGAGGTCCCCCCCTCTTTATACGTCATTACGAAAAAGAGGGTGGGGGGGGAGAAACCCCATCGACGGAAAAAAGGGGGCCGGAAGTGGAAGAATTGGTTCGCAGAAATCCCACAAAAAAAAATGATGGGTCCAATTGAAGAGAGGAGGCCCTAGAGGAGAGAGAGATCACTTTCTGACCCAATTTCCTAACAGGAAACTGACGAACGATCGAACCAGAAATAGGCAAAAAGGGGGAAAATAGGGAAAAATGGGGGAATTCCCCGTCGACAGTTCGCGCGCGCTTGCGTTCTTAACTCTTCTGGGAAAGAAATAAAAATAATAATAAAAAATTGAACGTTTTAGAAAAGAGACAGGGGGAAAAAGAAGTTTGCCGAAATAAATGTACGGAAAAAAATATTGGTGAAAAATAAGTGAAAAATGAAGATTTGGGGGAAAGAAAAAAAAAACGTGAAGGACGCAGCGGACGTGACGTCATTTAGAAGCTACCGGAAATGACGTCGTGTCTCGCCTAGTCAAAGATTTGGGAAAGCTAAAATTATTAGGAATTGAGGTTACATTTTTGAAAGAAACCAAGGTGCAGCGTGATTTGATCCAGAGATCAAAACTCGAATCGAATCGATGATCAAAACTGGAACAGATGATCAAACTCAATTCCTTGATCAAAACTGGAACAGATGATCAAAAATCAATTGCTTGATCAAAACTGGAACAGATGATCAAAAATCAGTTCCTTGATCAAAACTGGAACAGATGATAAAAAATCAGTTCCTTGATCAAAACTGGAATAGATGATCAAAAATCAGTTCCTTGATCAAAACTGGAACAGATGATCAAAAATCAATTCCTTGATCAAAACTGGAACAGATAATCAAAAATCAATTCTTTGATCAACTCATTATGCATTTGGAGTAACCGAGTAACTTGATTTGTTCTGATATTAATCAAAGCTCGATTCATTCGGACATTGATCAACATTTCTTTCTAACATTAATCAAACCTCGATTCGTTGCAATATTGATCAAAACTCGATTCACCGTTGATGTTACTCGAATCGTAACATCGCCCTGGCCCGAGTGAGAATCGAAATCAAAACCAAAAAAAAAAAAATGAAAAAATAAGATGGCGCCCAATTTAAGATATGGAAAAAAAAATACATATACAACAAGATTTACGATCGAAAGACGTCACATGATCGACCAATAGCGTGAGGACTTTGGGGCGGAGTCAAGTCCTAAAACCTGTTTAATCGGGACGCTGGCGCCTCTATAATTAGCGATTAACTATTAATCGACCATTGTCTCCTTCACTCTCTCTCTCGAGAAATCGTAATGATGGTAATAACAATAAAAATATACAAGAATCGAACAATAACAATTTCAGAAACGAATGAACCATAATTACCGTTCGCAAATTCAACGCGGATGAATAAGTTTCGAATTATTAAATCAAAACAATGAGGAAAAAATGCATTTGATTGCGCGGAGAGAGGGGAGGATTAACTAAATTATAGGTTTTCGAATCAACTTAATCAAGTACGATACGCCAGTGGCACCCCCTAACGGGCATTACCTCAAATAGCACGTCGATGGAGTGTATACAGGAGTTCCTAAAAGATACTAGTGGACTAAGGCAATGGAGACGCCAAATGGACGAGATGACGTCATTTTTGGTCATAGTAACGAATGATTGGCGAATATGGTGACGTCATTTGATCATGAAAAAAAGTCGTTGAAATGTTGACGTAATATTTTGTTATGACGCCAATCTTACCATGAAAATATTAGCGGGATGTGACGTAATAATTGACCCGATAACGTCACATTTGCTAATGGTAGCAACCCATTAACCAAATGTGACGTCACATTTGATCGTAAGAAAGAGTTATTACATGGTGACGTCACATTTGACGTCATACTGGACGATATGACGTCATTTTGGTCACATAACGAACAATTACGGAATTGTGACGTCATAATATTCTAGACTACGTCATTTTTAGCCATCGTAACAAACAATCGTCGAATAGTGACGTCATAATGGACGAAAGGATGTCAAAGTCGCCAATCAAGTATCAGATAAAAATCAACGGAGAAAGTATTTACCCCACGCAGTTTCCGGTTTCATTCTTAAACATAATTCCTTATTTAAAGATAAGACACTCACCTGTAAAAGACAAAATAAACAATAATTAGCTAAAGGACGATTAATTTCTAATTGTCGAGCATTACAAATCTGGGTTTACGTGCGAAATTTTACATACTATAAATAATAGACGATTTTGGTATAATGCACATTTTTCAGTTCACGTATGTTTATTTATTAAACATTCTGTAATTTTTCATAAATAATCAAATAATTTATGCTATCGGATCACACAATTCGAACTAAATCGGCATTATTATATTAAAGAAAGTCTTTTTCTATACAATCCGAATTTTATATAAAATAAATACACCAATAAAACAATCCTATTTCTTCATATACATGTATATGTTTCATTTGTACAGAAATTAATCAATAATTTGTGGTAATTTTAATCGAAAATTAAGTTTGGGTCTTCATAAAATCAGAAACTTTTTAATTTTCTCTTAAATTTATCCAAAAATAAAGCGATTTTTCGAAAGAAAGAAAAATGGATGAAATTCCAGGTATAAATTTCATTCATTTTTCCCAACATGGCTGTATTTTTTGGAGGAAATTTAGAAAATTAAGAAAGTTTCTGATTTTATAAAGCGCCAAATTTAAGTTTCTATTAAAAATTACCGCGAATTATTGATACTTTAACACAACAGGGTTCCCCAAGAAATTTCATTTTCAACTTCCCTGACTTTTTTAAGTTTTAAAAAAAATTCCTGACCAATGACAATGTTAAAAATTGATATATTTTGCAATAACGACACTGGAAAATATTTTTCCAAAGTTACTAATTTTGTATTTATAAAATGTAGAAGGTTTTTCAAATTTGTAAACGACAACGTTGAGTTTCCCTGACTTTTTAAAATGAGTCATTCTTCCATGACTTCTCCCTGACCTTTCTAGACATTTTGAAGTTCCCTGACTTTTCCAGGTTTTCCAGGTCTCGGTGTACCATAAATAATATTAATATTTTACTGAATTATTAAACAAAGTTTTTAAAATTTTCATACTTTTCCAACAAAATCGGTTTATATTGGAAAAACAAATTAATTCCAAGTCGAAATCAATTAAAAAAAACTCCCGAAAAGAGCCGGTTCAATTAGTTGGTGAAGCCTACTAGACAGCTTCCCGTCTATGCCACGTGATGGCGCCAATATTAGCCTTTTCCCGTTTAGATAGAGAATGAAAGTAAAGAAGAAGAAGAAGCCGGAAGCCTAAATAAAAAAAGGCTCCCGCAAGGGCTTAATTTTATTGCTTTTTATGTGTTTTTATCGTTTGTTGATATTGGTTTTGGTGTTTTAGTATTCATGGGATGCCACTAAAACTCGACGCGAAACAAGTGCTCCATCACGACTGCTATTTACCTGCTTAACCCCCTAAGGGATTAACCCAGGAGAGGAGGGGTGGCAGACGATAGGGGGCGCGTGCGCGAAAGGATATAAGGGAGAGGGGGAAATACCCTATTGGACCTATGGGGAAAATGAGAGAAAGGTAAAGCAGAAAAGATGAGTGACTGCAAAGGTGTTGCCTCTAATTGGACTCTAGGTAAGGATTTAACTGGAAATAAACACCAGCGATTTATTACCTGGTTAAGATTTAACGCGTTTAATAAAGGGGGAAATCCCCTATTGGCCCTATAAGAGAAGATTGGCGGGAGGGATGGGGGGTAGGGAGATGAGGAGCTGTAAAGGTGTTGCCACTCTAATTGGACTCCAGGTTATGATTTAACGGGAAATAAACGCCAGTGATTTATTACCTGGTTAGGATATCGCGTGTTTTAATAAGAGGGAAAACCACCTGTTGGTTCTATGGGAAAGATTAGAGAAAGGTATAGGGGGAAAAAGAAGGGAAAAATAGATGATTGACTGAAAAAGTGTTGCTTCCTAAACCTTGCGTCCATCGAGGTTAGGATATAAACACCCAAAGTTTAGTACCTGGTTAGGATGATGCGAATAACTTGTTTAACTTGTTTAATAACCTATTAACCCCGTTTAATAGGGGGAATCCTTAAACGAAAACAGAAAAGAGAAACAGATCGAAGAAAAGCTCTTGCCTCTAATTTGATCCTAGTTTAAGATTTACTCGTAAATAAACGCCCGTCGTTTATTACCTAGTTAGGATTAAGTCAACTTCAGGGTTTCATAACTGCTTAATAAGGGAAATCCCCAATTTGTGGTAAGGGAAACAAGAGAAAAAAAGGTAAAATACCTAGAAGATAGGATTGACTAGCTTGGGAGGTAAAGACCTCGTCTCTAATTGGTATCTCGGTTAGGATTCACCTGTAAACAAACACCTACATTAATTATTACTGCCTGGGATTCGCGTGTTAATAAAAGGAGGGGGGGAAGAATCCCCAATTGGTCCTATGAGGAAAAGGGAAATAGAAGGGAGGATATATGAGTGACGAGCTTGTAAGTTAAGGCGTTGCCTCTAATTGGACTTCAAGTTAGGATTTAGCCGTAACTAAACACCTGTCGTTTATTACCGAGTTAGGATTAAGTGGAGCTCACGCTGGGAGTCATAAAAAAGAATGAAAAAGGTGTTGGCGCCCTCGCTGCGCCCCCCTCCCCCCCAACTGAGAGGGGAATCGTTATTGGTCAATTAGGGGGAATTACCTGTCACGCGAGACAGGTAATAAAAACCGGAAATTAAGAGAAAAAGAAGGGGAAGGAAGCAGCCATTAAACGAGTACTTCCGGTGGCCGCCTCAATTAAGGAGAAGGAAAAAGTACGCGAGAAAAAAAATAGGAGGAAAACGTTTAACGAGTTGGGATTGGATGATTATCCTAACCGGGATAAACCCTGGATGCTTTTTAAAAAATAGGAGCAGAAACAATATTATCCCAACCGGGATAAGCTCTAGTTATTGAAGGTGAATTATTGATTCGTTAATATTACCCTAACTGAGATAAGTTCGCAGATTATCAAAAAGGAAAGATTGGTTGATATTTTAATATCAACCTAACCGGTATAATCTCGGTATATCGAAGGATGAATTCTCCATTTGTTAATATCATCCTGACCGGGATTATGTCTGTTTACTTGTATTAAATATGAACGCGGGAATAATTTCATCCTAACCGGGATAAGTTCGGCTTATTAGAATTTGAATTATTAATATTATAATATCGTACTAACCGTGATAAGCTCAGCATATTAAAATCGAATCATTGATATTTTAACATCCTAACCAGCATGAAGTCGTCACATTGAACATTAAAACGGACAATTGTTGACATTTTCTTACTATCTAAAACCGGGATAAGTTAGGCTTATTAGAAGATGAAATACTAAAAGTTTAACATTATCCTAACCGGGATAAGCTCAGCTTATTGAAATTGAATCGTTGATATTTTTAATATCCTAACCAGCATAAACTTGACTAGTGAAAGCGAACAATTGTTGATATTTTCGTATCATCCTAACCGGGGTGAAGTTCGACGGCTCATTAAATCCAGTCCCAAAACTAATTTCCAAACCAGCATCGGTCAACTCTCGCCTACGACGATTTCACGACCATCCGTGAGATCCGTTAATTACCGCACTGACCAGCGGTCAATTTCTGGCCTAACGAGCTTCTCGTTTTTACCCCTCTCTCATTTCGGCCATTTTCCCCTCGCTTTTCGATCGTATCAAAGAGTATCGGTTTTTGGGTCAATAACACCGACAGATTTTCTTGACCAGCAGCAGCTTCGATCGGTCGCCATGGCAACACCCTTCTAAACCCCCTTTTACCTTTCATCCCCCTTTCCTACCTTACTTTTTTTTAATCCCAGTTCATTTTCTTCTGGGTTCGGCCATGTTTGATTTCTTCAATTTTTTTCTTCTTTTTTGATCTTTTTCATGATGATGATGATGATCATCAACTTTCTCTCTTCGCACCTTGCTGTCAAAACACCCAATTTTTCACCTCATTTTTCATTCGTGTCACGTACGACGCTTCGACCTTATCCATAATTTAGCCGCTGCAGCGCCCTCTACCGCTTAAATAGAATTTGTCGAAATATTTCTTTGGTGAAATATAAATTATTTAAAAAAAACGCTCATCATTATATAATAAGTTCTCTCAGAATTAAGATGAATGTCAAAATTATTAATGTATATTTTTCTTATAAACTAAACTAAATTAACGGTTAGAAAATCTGACGAGTGAAAGAATTTTTCAAAATCGTAAAAAATCCCGGAATTTGTCTTAAAAATTAACCACCAACATAATGTTTGAAAATGTTAAAATTTTAAATAATTCGATGTTAAAATAGAGCAAACAAATAATTCGATTTACTAAAATATAAAATAATAAAAATAATGTATTAAAAACAGATTTGTTTTAGAAATTTAACGACAGGATTAGTCCCCAGAAATTCCTTTTTCAATTTATCTGATTTTTCCAGGCTTTAAAAAAAATTTACCTGACCAATGACAATGTGAAAAAATTGACAAATTTTGCAAAATCGACACTGGAGAATATTTTCAAAATTTACTAATGACAATTTTGAAAACTAACGTAGAAGACTTTTTTTTATTTATTTTAAAAATGTGACGATTTCCAATTCTCGAAAATGTGGAAATTTTTGAATATTTGTACTCGGAAAACCTAGAGATGTAATTATTTGTTGTGCAAATATCAAATTTACCATAATATTAACAAAAAAAAAATTCGTAGAAACAAAAACATCGATTTTTCCATGAAACTTTTTTTTGAAAAACTGATTTTGATTTTTTGAAAATCATCTTTCGTGCATCTTCGGAACCAAGACCTAGAGTAATAATTACGAAAACACTGACCCCAAAAAAACTCACGAAATTGTTTCAAAATTCTGTCAGCAACAAGCTGTTAACAAACGACGCCACCTGGCGGTGGAAATCCACGTACGTTCCAAATACGTCACTCAATGTCAACTCCGGGGACTAATAACCCGAATAAATGTATACGACTTGGGACGAGGTCAAACTCCAAAAAAAACCAAGATTAGGTAAGAAGAAAATTTCCCCGCAAAAAAAAAAATCCAAAATGGCGAAATAGGCCTAAAAAATAATGGGCGTTCATGACGGTTGGGATTTGTGCCAACTTTCCAAGTTTTTCGTATAAATACAGAGTGTTTTACTCGTTCCCCGAGCTCCTTAAAACCTCGAACAAAACGTTAGTTAGGACGAAATAAAAAAACAAAAACACGGGGCCTTAATCCTAACCCATAAACTATCGACGACGACGACGTAAAAGACCCAGAAATATAAAAATGATTACGGATTTCGTTTCAAATCCTGCAAAAATATAAAAACGGGACAAGATCCCTAAATGCAATTTTCTGAGACGAAATAAAAGTAAATCGTACAACAATTGCATGATTGTCTTCGTGGAAAGACAACATTTTTTATACCCGAAAAGGAAACTCGATGAAAAATGGTTGAAAAATAAGATTTTTGGAAAATAATTCGTCGTACGAGCATTTTTAGATTTATTTATCTTTTAATCAAATGCATTTATTTTCATTAAAAAACACGGATATTTTACAATTTCTATTTAAAAATCAAAAATTTCCGATTAAAGGTTTGGCCGCCAAAAAATAAGCCTAAAATTAAAATGAAAAGTACCAAAAAATGAATTTATAATAATTATTAATGCATTTGTTTGTAGTGGGAGCGGCCATTTTGTTTGGAAATTGAACTAAAAAACGATTAAAAAAAGTTCCACGGTTGCCATGGAAGCACGAAATGGAACTTCCGAAACGTGACATTCCATGGTTGTCATGCATGTTACACAAAATACATTTAACTCTTATAGATAAAAAGTTCCACCGCGACATTCCTTGGTTGTCATGGTTTCACAAAAAAAACTTATGGCGAATTTGATTGGGCCCACTAGTGCAGTGCAATGGGCTAGCCAGTGCAACCGGAACTCGTGAAATTTTTGGCGCCGTGCAAGCTCATGACGTCACCGGTCCGTCATGTTGGATACACTGACTACACAGACTCTCTCGTCAGTGTAGTCCGTGTACACTCAGTGCACATAATGAATCCAATCGAACACGGAACGTAGGGCGCACTGACTACACTGAAGTATGCATGTTGCCCAACCGATTGAAACGAGTGCAGAAACTTAACACTCAGTGTACACAAGTGCAGATTTTTTGGCCCAATCAAATTCGCCATTATTTAATTGTTTCTAAGTATTTTTATGCACGTAAATAAATTCATTGAACAAATCTGCGTTTGTTCAGAAACCTTTCTAACGCTAATCCTTTCTCGTCGATAGGAGCACAACTTTCTGAAAAGGTATGAGTCTGCAAACGTCAACGTGGCAGCTTGGTTCGCTCAGGTCCGAAGGCAAAACGAAAGCAACGCGAGGAACAAGTGAGTCGAATCTTGCCGTAACTATCGACCCACTCCCACATCTTCTGGCTTGCCGAACGCTGTTCTTCCACAAATTCCTCCGGCTTTTTTCCTTCCCATTGCTGCCACTGTTTCGCTAGCAATCCATCATGTGTGCAAAGGAATTTATCGTAGGTACGTTGTGGCCCCTTAATCGGTGTTATTATGCCAGATATGAAAAAAAAGTATTTATACCGGTGGTTCTGTATATGCCAACCCTCCGCCGTGCGGGCTAGCCAAGCGTTTTTAAAAGGGCAATAATAATCATCCGCAACAAGCGTAATTTGACAATTGTCAGGTCACAGTTGGAACTATTCTCTATGCACTTTACCTCTTCTGCTTGAGGAGCTTGTTTCCCCTTAGGCAAGGTTAATCAAGTAGTCCAGTGAGCATCCTTTTTTATTTCTCCCGAACCTAATCATGTGTCTAGAATACTAGCGCCTCGCTTCTCAGATTGCTGCATCCGACACCTTTGATTTAACTCGGTTACGAGCAGATTTATTATGCTGGATAACTCAAGATCATGGTGGCAGAATTGCAAATTTGAGATTGAAAATCAGAGTTGCACGCGGTCAGAAACATGAAACTTGTGGTTTCGCGATCAATGATGAAACATTTGCTTTCGATCAAACTAATGCCAATGAAGGGTGATTTTAAAGTAATGCATGGGAACTGGAAATTGAACCGTGCAAATATCATGCTTTCACTGCTATCGTCAAGCGTATATGTCCTGGATATCTCTCAGTTCTGTTTTAAAAATAAACAGGGCTGCTTCGAGATCATCTGAAGAAACAAAGATAAATCTAGGTGCACCAAGCTAGTTGTTCCCGTTTATAAACTCGGTACTTAGTTCCATATTCATTAACAATCTATTAACTAAGTTTCGCGTTTTTCATTTATCAGAAGTGCAAATCCCACTGGTAAAATCTGGAACTCCAAAGTTTCTAATTAAACTATCCAAATAAAAAAAACACTTGCAGAAAAATACTTCAAAATAATTTTAAAGCAATTTACCAGAGTATGAAACCTGGTTCTTAAATGGAAATTTTTTTTTCTTCAAAAATAATATGCGCATTATATTTTAAATACTCGATCAAATATCATGGGGATTTTGCTGGTACAAATAATGAGTGGGTAAAAGCTCGGCTTTGCATTCAGTAGACCTTGGTTCGAATCCCAGATCGCTTGTCCTGACTTTGGCTATCGTCGAATGGCGCTGTTTATTCTGCAATGCTTGCATTTTTGCGATGACCGCAAAAATCGTCGAATGGCGCTGTTTATTCTGCGATGCTTGCATTCTTGCGATGACCGCAAAAATTATGGTCTAAAGTAAGTGGAGGAGCAGAAATTAAATAAAACTCATACACCTCTGGAGCTGGAATAAGTGTGACCGAGTGAAATAAGTCCAGTTGTATTACTTTAAAATCCCCCTCTGCATGTCAGCAAACCCTCTCTCCAAAATAAAACCGCCATTTTTGTTTCTATCTGATGAAAACTGAAAACAAATGTGCAAAGTGGTTTAGTTGCCATTTCATTCCTTTGAAAACCGGAATTTTTTTCAGGCAGTTCTGCAATACTCAGTTTCACCAGGTAAAAACTGAAAAGGCCTTCGGTACCTTTGGTTACTTTTCTGTAACTAACAGACTACCGAATTCGTTTCGTTAGGTCGGGGGGTTTGAGAAAAAGTTCAAATTTTGAAAATCACGAAAAGTTTTTTTAAGCTGAGTTACGTCCCATTGAGTTGCATGGACTTAATTTCATGCTTTTTAAATCTTGCTGTCTTCTAAGTTAGTTTTGTTATATGTTTTGCCAATTGTGGAATTGATACTTTAAAGAATTGTTTTGCTTTAGTGTAAATTTACGTTTAGATCTTATACTGGTAATTTTATTTTTCAATCACGTTTTTGCTATTTGTGCTTGTCTTATTCTTTGGGATCTTATTTGATGAGCACATTGAATTGTAGTCGAAACGATTATAACGAAATTTAATTGACAAATTTTCCATCGCTTCACCATTGCAATGGTTATATTAGAATTTCGTTTTATCTGGTTTTTACTTCAATTACAGTATTGTCAGTTTTTAATAATGTTATTTGAAATATTGGATCCGAAATGTGGGGAGTGCAATTTTTGAAAAATCTTTAAAGGGATGCTAATAAAACAACACGTCTGAGTGAGGCTTTTTCTGAATAAGTTATAATAATGAAAAATACTAATATAATTCATGAATTAAGAGAATTACAACAAAAACAATATTGGAAAATTTATTTAGATATGGACACAAAAAAAATCAAAAGGATTTACTAAATATGAAATTCTTAGATTAAAAACGACTACATTATTAATTTATCCTCATGAAGAAATTGTATTATACATAATCGATGGAGGTTTCTCGTTCTCGAGAAGTTCACTTATGGATGTTGAAATTGCGCTAAACGATTTTTATCCTTTTCGGCACTAACATTTCAGTTCCTCCGCTCAATAAACCTTCACTTTCAATTTCCCCACAGATTAAATAAAACCTGGCAGGAAAGTAGCGTCACCTGTGTACACCTACTTGATGTTAAAATCAACATATGATGAGAGCGAAAGGCCTTTATTTAAGCCCCTATGTCAGCCATTTTTGACCAGCAGTTCAAAGGGATTCTATGGTTCCCAAACGTTTAGTCCATAAAACATTGCTGGCTGTTCATTTGCTCGCAGAAGCCAGCTAAAGGGCAGATCATGATCTCAATGCATCGAAGTAGCATCTCACAGGCGGCGTTTCTTAATTGCCTTGTTGGCACTTGGTTAGTCTTTTGGTTGGTTTTATTTAATCGACAGTAAAGGCTTCATGTTATTAACTATTTGAACAAGCTTTAACGTGATCAAATTTCTTAAGAATTGCGAAAACCCTGGGTGCCTGTAATGTTAGAAATTTGGAGAAGAAATCTAGCTATAACCTGCCCATGAGCTAGTTTCCTGATTCAGAAGACATTTCTCAGCTTGTCATCTAGGGTCGAAAAATGGACGTTGATGAGTTTGTTAGTAATCCAAAATAATGATCAGTGATTTCGTAACCTTTGATGACTAGCAGTCGAGATAAAACGAAGAGTTGTTTTCTAAATTTCTGACATTGCAGGAATAGAGTTTAGGACAGCTTCGTCAGATCTTAAAAGTCCAAAAAATATCCTTTGCTAATTTCAAATTGCTTCACTCTCGCCCCTCTGCTTTCCTGGCTAGGCACTGACAGTCTCTTCTCGCACGCCAACACTTATTCGCCCGAGCAATGTCGTAACATCATGTATCCAGTCCCAAAATATCACGTTTTGTGTCCACTGTATGCATTTGAATATTCTTGAAAATATTAACAGGGATTGTGCTAGCCGATTGAATGAACCGTCGAAGGTTTTCGATGAGAACTTCAAAAGATGCTCTTACTATAAAAGAAAAATTTGCAAACATGTTTTTCACTGTTGATAATTCTTCTCACTCGGGCCTATTGATTCATAAAAAGTAGTAATATTTCAAGTTAACTTCACATTTGTTTGTAAATATGAAAATGGTTCACAGTAAGATGGTGAAAAGATCCTGAGTTCAGAGTTGAATTATTTCCATTTTTTTATTAGGTTTCTTTCTTTCAAAAGATACCATCATTTATCCAGAAGTAAAAATTGAAATATATCTCGGAAAATTTGTTTTGCAAATAATTCCTATTTTCAGAGGGAGTATATTTTGAAATTCATCTTTTACAGGTATAACTCTAAAGTTTAACGTTTTCTTGTCGCTTTTCAGAAACATTTGCAATTTCCTGAAAAAAAATCCCTTTAATATTTTCACTTTTCTCTTTTGAATGCTCATGATGCCAACTGAACTATACGTGTAAGCATTTTGCTTATTGATAATATTTTAAATTGTGATTGATCTTATTGCACGTACTATATCGACATAACAAGACGGGATTTTTTATTTTAAACGTGGTTTTAAGTTATGAAAATCTGGTGATGTTTTTAAGTGGCAGGTAAACATTGATAATGAGCATCTGCAATTTAAAAATTGAATAAAATCCTTGTAAAATTCTACCTGAGAGTCACGATTGATTTTTTGGTTTTGTCATACTGTGGTGAAACAAATTAATATGTTCAAAAAATTATGCTCCCATTGTGGATAGATTAGTTCGCAATCTTCACGTGATTGACTTTTTTGTGTTTAGTTTGTACGTATTCCCCAGCGTTTTGGCAGTTAATTCATGAAAACGTTTGATTACATAGGGAGCGTACATAAATTATGTAACCACTTTTTTCCGATTTTTGACCCCACCCTCAATATTACGTAACCATTTTAACGTACATCGACAAAAATTGAACAAAACAAAATGCAGGAAAAACATTTATTCATCATCTTGCAACGTGGGACACAGCCACTCATTGATGTCTGTAATCACAAGGGCGCAAAATAAAATTTATGGCAAATTTGAAAGTATTACAATACTGGTAAAGGCATTTTATTAAAGTAAATTTAAGGTATTCTGAGAACGAGAATATGTCATCCATTATTCAGACTTATCACAAAGTTGCACATAATACAGAAACAACACTTATTAGTGCCTATTGTATCTAATTGTCCTAATGAAATTAACTAACTTAAAAATTGCCATAAGGCTTTTTATTACACACATCAAAATCTAGACAATGCAATTTTTCTAACTTTTCTCTCAGTAAAACTTTCTATTGACAAAATTGCTCAAACGTTCTTGCACCATTGTTGATCTCAAATAGGTTTTTATTAACTTCAGTTTTGAAAAACTGAAGTTTTTTAACACATTTTCTGAATACAAAATTTTTTTAATTATTTTTAACATTTTTCTATGTTAATTTTCAAAATAATCATTAATAAATTTTGAAAAATATGTCAATGGCCAGGAAAAAATTTTTGAAACCTGAAAAAGTCAGCTAGGGAAGTTAAAAATGAAATTTCTGGTAGAACCCTGATGTATTAATTTTTCATTTCGACATGTTCTGACATGAAAATATTTTTAGTGATTAGTTGATTGGGGAAATAATACTGATTGGACCTTGAATTCTGGCACAGTGGTTCTGGTCACCCTGACTTCCGTGCTGTCTGCTTTGCCGCGTATGATCATTGACACAGGAGTAGTGTCATTGAGTTCATTTTTTAAATTTATTTTCAAAGACACACCAATAAGGTAAGAATTAACTAAACCGATTTGAAATTATGAAGCAAATACTGATCTATATCTAGTGGAACCTGCTTGACGGCTATTACTTCCACATGTTTTATTTATGTGCATGCAATACATATTATTTGTTACCATACGATTATATATCTTTGATCCAAGGTGATCTAGTTTGAATATATATATACTTACCCTACTGTAAATGGCCGAACGAATTTTAGTGTTCGACATTCCTGAATGTTTTAAATGGGTCCACACTAACGTATAAAACAAGCTTGCGCGGTTTATTTGTCATTAACGTAGTTTCTAAAATAGATAGTAGCTATAGCAGTTGCTGAAAATGGTTTCAATATCCCAAGCTTTCTACAGGGCTCGCTATATGCACGGGTTAACAAGACCTCTGTTGGCTCGTGTTAGTGCAGCAGCACCAGCGTTTAAGTATCTCAAACATGTTGAAGTGATATCAACAGCTGGATCATCCGCTGTACTTTCGCTCAGCCAGAAACAGGTTAGATATGAATCGCCTTTTTAGCTCGAAGCATTCATTTGAATTCACTAGCGCAGCACAAGTAGTAGTACTACAGCTTAGCGGCAGATGTAGTCAATAGAATGGCAACCTGATGTTGGTTTTCATGGTTTTCCGAAGTTTCTTCCAAGCTAATGCTGGGACGTAAGGTCCATCAGGGAAGAATCCACCAAGACTGTGCTCTAGTTTCCTTCACTCTCCCTTTTTACCCCGGTGTGACTTTTATAGTCGTGAGGGTTGTTAAACATAATTCGCACTAATTGACCAACCATCCACAAACATTACTGATGGGAGGGTGGTTAACAAGTTTAATGGCAGGTCATATGAGTAGATGGTGTGACCATATATTACCCATAGGTCATTAATTTGTACATGTAATGATAGTTCGGGTCTAAAAAAATTCTAGCAATGAAGACCGACAAAATTATTATCTGACAACATAAACTTTTCAAACTTCGGAAAATCAGGATAGAAGCAGTATAAAAATTGGAGCCAAATAATTCTCTAGCCGTGCAATGAATTATCTGTGCACCAGTTTTTAGAATAACTGTTTTTCGACATGCAACAAGCCTTTCAAAATTTCTTTGCCTTGCATGTTCAACAGGTTTGCAGCAGCAAACTGTTTTAAAAATAAATGTAAATGTTGACTTAATTGTCTGTTTGCATTAGATTATTTAAATCTAAAATATTGTTATTATAGCCCATATGAGCACTGATTGAGCACACTGCCTATAATTTCCTGTGAGCACTCATGACAGAAGTGAAGGGAGAAAGCACGTTTATTCCTTGCTTGAAAACTCATACCAGGAAAAGTGAAGATTTTAAACAAGTTTACATGTATATGCTTGATTTCCATGAAATCACAAATCAAATGATGGTTTTTCACGTTTTGCCTGAAAAAAAATATGCTATGGGGTATTGCATTAATCTTCGCTAATAGTGACGATAGCTTGTATATGTCATCGAAACCCCATCTGTGAATATCATGTTTCTTCACAAATCACAAGTAAAACTCAAATTGACCTTTACTCCATCTGTTACGAGTAATTAAAACTAAAAATATTCGGTTGACTTATGGTGATATAAGTGGATCATTTCATTTTCTCGACCAATTACAGTTGGAGAGAGGGTGGCTTATAAAATTGCAATATTTAATTAGGATTGGCAAAATTTAAATTGGCTTTCAATTAAGTCTGTTTATATGGGTGAATACATTTAAATCATTGTACAGCATGTTTTACCCATAATGTAAAACAATATTGGAATAAAAAAATTGCTCAATGAATTTAATTTTAGGTCTCACAAATAAATGGGTGGACTTACATGTACGTGGTTAACCTTTCTATATCACATTTTATGGCCATGCTTTAAATATTGGGCTTCTGCCGTAGAGCCTGTTTGAGCTTAGTGTCCTTGAAAATTCTTTTTGTAACTACTTTGATCACTAACATTAGCTGAGCTTAATGCGTTATGAGCCTGAGGATCAAACATTTGCTTATTGGTTCACATTTTTCCTTAGCCATTACGAAATATGAGTTCAACCAAATTAGTCCCTGCAGATCGTATCCGGGACACTGAAGAAAATGTTTGGTGAGCTTCGTTGTGCTTCACATGTCTCGACTTTTTTATTTTTACATTTATACTGTAAGTTTACCTTTCAATTTATAGGGTTGAATTCATTCGATTAGCACTGGAAAACAAGCCAGTAAACTTGGGTCAAGGTTTTCCAGATTTTGCTCCACCATCATACGTTACAAAAGCGCTTGCTGAGACAACATTGTCCAGCAATGTCCTGCTTAACCAATATACCCGTGGCTTTGGACATCCACGGCTGGTCAACATTCTCTCGAAATTTTTCTCAAAGCTTACCGGTCAAAGCATCGATGCTCAGTCTGAGGTTTTGGTCACAGTTGGAGCGTACGAGTCCCTGTATTGTTGCATCATGGGAAACATAAACCCGGGAGATGAGGTTATAATCATCGAACCTTTTTTTGATTGCTACGAACCGATGGTTAAAATGGCAGGAGGTACGCCTGTCTTCATTCCTCTTAGACCCGTAAGTAAATTTCACTCCAGATGAATATCATTAAAAATCTCTGAAGTCCAATTTTTGGGTTAGTAGGAACAATATTACTTTTTCACTTGCAGACAAAAGCTGGACAAGTTATGTCGAGCGAAGATTGGGTGTTAGACCCTGAGGAACTAGCCAGCAAATTTACCAATAAGACCAAGGCTATAATTGTAAATACACCACATAATCCGCTCGGAAAGGTAAGTCAAGAACTTTTGTGAGCTTTTATTTATTTTACCTGGGAATTAGTTGCATCACTTTAAATCGACTGGATTTTAGATTATTCTAAAGCTTGAGGGATAGCAGGGTTCCCCCAGACCTGGAAAACCTGGAAAAGTCAGGGAACTTGAAAATGACCTGGAAAAGTCAGGAAAGAATGGTGTATTTTAAAAAAGTCAGGGAAATTCAACGCAGTTATGGCAGTTAGGGCCCATTCTCCGAGTAGAAATTTGCAAAACTTTTCCACCCAGAGTGGCACGCGGATCACTATTGGTCAAAAGTGTACCCGTCCCGCTCTCTAATGCACATGCGCGAGACCACTTTTTAGTGTATTGTTTTTTCTAGTGTACATTTCCTTCAAACAAATTCTCTGTATAGTGACCATTTGTCTATTGTGTACAATGACCACCTGTCTCTATGGTGTACAGTGACCATGCAGTGTGTTGTCTTTTTTGCAATTTTTACAAGGCCAATATACCTTAAAAAGTGACCAGATAACGGATGAGTCACTTTACATTTTGCTTTAACCCTTGGACATGATGATTCTGTACTTTTTTGGTTTTGTGATTTTTTACTACGTGTATTACAGTCTAAGTGTATAAGTGCAATGTAGGCCTACATGTTCATTATTTTAATTGAATTTAGGCATTCTTTGTACAGTGACCACCTGTGTACAGTGACCAACAGTCTTTTTTTGGTGGTCTCTCTTAACAGGTTTCACTGTATATAGAAAAATGGCATATATGGCAGGTATATAGAAAAAATCGAAGCGAATGGGGTATAAAAAAGAAGCTGGATGAGGAAGCTTAGCGGAAGTAGTTTTCTCGGTATATTTTCAGCGTGGTTTCTCTTCTAGTTTCTGTTTGCTGCCGCTTTTATTATTCGGATAGCGATCTTAATGCGCTTATCTTCGGACGTGTTTAGGGGCGAAAATGACCGCATATTGCGTTCGAACGGACAATTAACGCCCAACTCAAGACACTCACTCCATCGCCTTATACGACCACGGATGGCGCCACCGTACGCGGTCCAACCTCGTTAAGACGAATCTCGAGGGACGTCGAGTCGAGTCTGTGCATGGGCTTGGACCGTATACGTTGTTCGTATTATCGGAAGTCGAATAGGAGAATCCTCCAATTTTTTCTGGGGGAATTCCCCCATTTTAAAATCTTTTTCTTCGCGTTGTCTAAAAGTTGGTTTTAAGTTTTAACGTATAATAGCGCGAATTGCCCGAGAACTCAAAAAATCAGGCGATTTAGCCTAAAATTCGCAATAACAGCCCCCTAACCCAAGAATTCGAGTACTGTATATATAACCCACAGGACAGGGACTGGATCTGAGTTCGTATTAACTGTTATCCACAATTTTCCGTTAATATAATATTTTACGAAATGTGAAAATTTTGTGAAAAAGTGAAAAAATTTTACTCGGAACACGTGTAAAAACTCACAAATTTGTCCTAGGAAAACTTGGGAAATTTTCAATTTTTTGACCTCGTAATGCGTCAGAAATTTGTTCTCGGAATACGCGGAAAAAATTTTAAAATTTGCACTTTGAAAACGTGAACAATTTTGCAAATTTGTAGGCCTACTCTGAAAACGTGTACAAATTTACAAATTTGTCCTATAGGAAAACTTGGGGAAAATTTTAAATTTTGGACCTCGTAATACGTCAGAAATTTGTATACTCGGAAAACGTGGAGAATGTTGCAAATTTGTCCTCGGAAACCGTCGCAAATTTCGTAAATTTGTACTGATAACATTTAAAAAACTGTTGCAAACGGGCCCCTAAGCTAAACACGTAAAGCATCGAGCATTCATTTTGGACACGGATACGTTAAATTTCCCTGACTTTTTCAAAATAAGCCATTCTTCCCTGACTTTTCCAGACCATTTTCAAGTTTCCTGACTTTCCCAGGTCTGGGGTTCTTAGTTACAGTGAGTTCTTCCCCGGCCACGTATACAGCGATATATTTCGCTATCGTTGCCGGTCGCGAGCCCGGGTAAATGGGGATCGAGTCTCATCGGTTGCTCTCTTACGACACATGGACCATTTCTTAAAGTTTCTTTTGTGTTTTTTTTTTCCAGGAGAAGACTTGTGGTGCGAAGGCAGTTGTAGCAGCCCTTGTCGCAGTTCGGTGGAATCGAACGACGATGGCACGGACTTGGACCGCGTCGACCTCAGGGACCCCGGAGGCGGTTGCGCCGAAGAGGAACCTGCGACCACGGCGCCTCCACTGACCACCGCCACCGACGACGAAGACGACGACGACCAACGACCGGAAGAAGAGGAAGAAGAACAAACGCTTCCGTCGCCCAACGGATGCGCCACCAAAAGAGGCAAACACACCACTTTTTAACGAATTTATATACCATATCTTACCAGTGCAATTTAGCTCAAGGTTTTTTTTTTGTCTTTTCTGACTCTACGCAGGCTTTCCCAACATCTTCGCGACCAACGTTCGTCCGGTCGAAGATGCGGTCAAAGGCTTGACCAAGCAAGGTAAGAACAAAAAAAAACCCACATCGAAATACTGGCTATTATAATTTGTTCGTCCAAGCCGTAGTTCGTATTATCGGAAGTCCGACATAACGTATAACTTCAACGATACAAATACTGTATAAGTTTTTTTTAAAAAAAATTCAAACTGTACGTAAACAGGGTTCCCCCAGACCTGGAAAACTTGGAAAAATCAGGGAACTTGAAAATGACCGAGAAAAGTCAGGAAAGAATGGGTTTATTTTGAAAAAGTCAGGGAAATTTAACGCAGTCACGGCGATCCAAAATTAATACTTTTAATTGGTTAGCACAGGGGCCATTTTCCGAGTAGAAATTTGCAAACTTTTCCACATTTTCGAAGTACAGATTTACAAAACTTTCCACGTTTTCTGGTGTTTCGTTTATCATGATTTGTCCAAAATCTATTAAAATAAATAGTAAATTGTAAAAGTTATCAGAATACAAGATTAATAATAACTTGCGTTTTAAATTATGCAAGAATAAAGGGTCATCTCCCCCCCCCCCCCTCCCCGGCACCTCCCCTATGGGGATATGGGAGGGGGGGGGGGTTCTCCTTGTGATTTTAAATGAGGAGCCCTATTTTTTTAGATTATGAATCACTTAAAACAGAATAAGTTTTGTTCAAAAGATTTTTTTGGCATCATCTAAGATGTTGCGGTAATCGATGTCCGAAATCGTTTAGTACGTCATTCACATTTTTCAACAAGCATTGCACTGCTATACCTGTTAAACAAAACATAAGATGATGCCAAAAAAATACATATTTTAGACAAAAACTTATTGTGTTTTAAGTGCAGATTCGTAATTTTCAAAAAAAAAAATGGGGTCCCCATTTAAAATTACTAAGGGATCATCCGGATCCCCATAGGATGACCGGGGCCCCCTTCATTCTCGCATAATTTAAAAGGCAAGTTGATATTAGTATCTTGTATTCTGGTAACTTTTACGATTTTACTATTTACTTTAAAAGATGTTGGACAAATAATGATAAACAGAAAACCCGGTATAAACAGGGTGGGGCATATGTCTGGGCCTCTCAATTATCTTTACCACCTCAGGCGCTAGGTAAAATGTGAGTAGGATTACAGTGCACGTCAATTTCATTGAGAATGTGATTTTAAACGATAAACCGTAGGAGATATAGAGCAAATCCTCCAATTAGAAAGTTAGTCAGCATTTCATAATTAGTGCAATAATAGTGCTCGTGACATTTATTATTGCTCGCATATCTGACAACGCACCTGGTCTTTGGCTGATGTGTGCATCCTTGCATAGCATCGATGCAAGGCAGGGATGCTCAATTGACCCTTTTACTAAACAGATCCTCTTGCGGATTTCAAAGGAACTAGCATATGACCTATTAAAACGCTGTGGCCCCAGCCCTGCACAGAACGGCGCTTTCAGTGCAGAGATAAGCTGCACATGACATAGCCAGCATGCGCCATCTGCACATGAAAGCAATCCTTTCATTATTAACGCATGTTTCCAAATATATGACCTTTGATTTTACATAAGTTACTTTAATATTTCCTCCAAATTCTTCATGTACAATGTTATTTTTTTGCCGTAAGATAGGCCTAATCTAATTAGTACTGTAGGTATAATGAAAAGATAGCTTTAATGTGCAGATGGCGCATGCTGGCTATGTCATGTGCAACTTATAGCTAATTTGATTGGGCCAAAAAATCTGCACTAGTGTAAGCTACAAGGTGAGGCATAAGTCTGTAAAGTCCTTTTGCGCCT
>JAQGBX010001782.1:0-23144 GCA_034698745.1 Megaphyllum sjaelandicum | reverse complement strand
GAGTTGGATATCGGTTTCGTCAAGAACCCGCTGAATAGCGGCAGCACGATCTTCCTTTACTTTGTCCTCGTTAGAGGATATGGATCCACGATATAGTACTGGCATTTTAAAATAATGCTGAGATATACTTTACAGTAAATATCCCACAAGTCAAATTTAGCATATATTTTATGATTTTTGTCTTTTTTGGCCACATAACGCCAACACTGGGGCAAGGAAGTATCTGGCTCATCATCCCTCATGCCATATGATGCCAAATATACTAGATATGTTACTCCAGTAATCTTCATGATTGTAGCATACATAGAATATAGTGTACCAGTTGGTGTGATAAATATTTTATCATTAAAGTTCACATTGTAGGTAAGGAACATTATGAATGAAAAGTCAAGTCTTTACCGCCCATCTACAGTACATGTTTGTAATAGTGATTTGCCATATAGCAAACTTACTTTTCTACGACCTACAGCTTGTCAATCTCCGCAGCACAGCTATGCTGTAGTCCAAGGCACATTTCTCTCTTGTTTAACACGCACATTTAAAAACTAATTCGTTTGCATCTTCTAACTTCGATCTCACGACAAAAAAGGAGCGAAATTTCCGCGCAACGCGCCCAAACAATGGGATCGCAACTAGGGATTTTCACTATTTTGTCAAACATACAGTCTCTGGTACCACTGTACTGGTAGTGGAAAGAATTCAAATACCAATTAACTTATCATATTTAGATACAATTGCTTGAAAGAAATTAATGTATAAAGTTCATTTCTGAACAAAAAGTATACCAATAAATTACTTTAAAGATAAATGCTTCTAAAATATCATTATTAGAATGAATGAAAATTATCCTAAAGAAGTACGGTTAACGAAAGCGTATATAAACACGCATGGTTGTGAACAGCATACCGATGTACAGTATTTAACATTAAATAATTGCAAATATAAAAACCGAAAATACAAAATAATAAAAGGTGTGAGTTCTCGATCGAATGACCATTTTATAATATTAAATAATTAGACGTACCAGTTTAACTTTCATATTTCAAATTCAATAGCGCTGCTCCCGAAGCCGTTGTCCGCCCTTGAAGCCGGGTATTTCGGTATGTCAAGGTCTTTACTTCACGCTGTTCCGTAATTCATGCTCATAATTTCCATATTATGATGTTTTAGGGCCTCCACATCAAGACGCCGAAGATGAAGAGTGCCCTAATGGTTGCTGAAAAGCCTTCACTGGCCCAGTCATTAGCCCAAATCCTCTCAGATGGTCGATGTATCAGCCACAGAGGTTCCAATGGGGCTTGTTCCGTCCATGAATGGACTGGCAAATTTTTGGGAGAAGCTGTCAAATTTAAAATGACGTCTGTTTGTGGACACGTACTCACCATGGATTTCATGGGGATGTATAATAGCTGGGACCGTGTTGATCCTGTAAATATGTGGCAATTAAATTAATCTTAGGTCCGTTTCTATGAATTAAAGCTGTGGTTTTAAATCGTGGTTTGTTTTATTTCAGGCTGAGCTTTTTACTTGCCCCACAGAAAAAAAAGAAGCCACACCAAAATTGCAAATGCCTAGATTTCTTCAACAGGAGGTTAGTATTTATTTAAATCTTGGTAGCTAGTTCAGTTTTCATTTGCTATAAATTGCAGTTGTTACCCTGTTTACAAGGCAAAGGGAATCGATTACCTCATTCTATGGCTCGATTGTGACAAGGAGGGCGAAAACATTTGCTTTGAAGTTATCAATGCTGTTCAGCCTGTCATGAGGCCAGCGACACGACAGGAAAAGACAGTCTACAGGGCAAAGTTCAGTGCCATTACTGAAAAAGACATCAAAGCAGCAATGAACAACTTAATTGATCCCAACGAGAATGAATCACGTTCAGTCGATGCCAGACAAGAGTTAGATTTGCGCATTGGATGTGCTTTCACGCGATTTCAGACAAAATTCTTTCATGGCAAATACGGCAACCTGGACAGTTCCCTCATCTCTTATGGCCCTTGCCAGACACCTACATTAGGATTCTGTGTGGACCGCCATGATGTTATCCAATCTTTCAAACCTGAGCCTTATTGGGTTCTAGTAGTGCAGGTGATTCCCTTGATTGTTTATATAGGATCTAAAAAAATGCTTATGTTCACTTGTATACACTGTAGATAAGTTTGGAACTAAAATGCTAAGTAAGCTCACATACATGTACCATAATAAAATGTCACTTTTCACACGTAGACATTTCCAACAACTTTGCTATTATTTATTCAAGAGAGATTCTTCTGGATTTGAATTATATGAACTACTAAAAGACATTAGATTTTTGGCATAATTTGAGTTGCCTGCTTTTGCATAATTTTTAACTGCGCCATAATTGAAACATTAATATGGTGTTTGGCATTAATGATTTTACTATTCATCATGTTATACAGGGTACACATATTTGTTTTGCTGTTAATAATTAATTATGGATCTTCTGCAATGTCTACTACTAATGTCTTGTCTTCTTTTGCTTAGCTTTGTCTTATCGTAACATTTGATTTACAGGCAACCCATCCAGGTGGCTCCACACTGCATCTGGATTGGGACAGAGTGCGCATATTTGACCGTGAGGTGGCTCAATTGTTCATGAATAATATAAAAGGTGAGAAAGAAACTCGGATCACCAATGTTACTCAAAAAGAAAAAGTGAAGCAGCGCCCACAGGCTCTTAACACAGTGGAGCTGATGAGAGTCGCCAGTTCAGGACTCGGCATGGGACCTCATCATGCTATGCAATTGGCTGAAAAATTATACACCCAAGGGTATATCAGCTACCCTAGAACAGAGACTACGCACTATCCAGAAAATTTTGATTTGGTGTAAGTTGTGTTTAAATTAAGTTTTCCGTATTTGTTCTACTTGTTTGAAAACATTTTAATCATCTAGAGGGACATTGCGGCAACAAGTTAACAGTCCGGATTGGGGAACTTATGTCAGCTCGGTTCTTGCCCAAGGAATTTCTAAGCCAAGGTACAGAGGAAATCTTGTAAAATATTCTTTTTATGCAAACAGTGTTTCGTTCTCAGAAATTCAATTATTTTTGTAATGTAGAAAAGGAAGCGATGTAGGCGACCATCCTCCAATAACTCCTATGAAACCCGCAACCAGTAATATGTTAGATGGAGACAGTTGGAGACTGTATGACTACATCACTCGTCATTTCATTGCTACGGTATGTTCTACAAAAGTTTTATAAATGTTATGGTTTTTTTTAAGAAATGTCAGCATTCAATTTCAATCAGCTCGCCTGTAGATCAAATGTTTGAACTTCGAGACTTATTACCCAACCAATTTTAGTACATTTCTGCACTACATTTTGTTTACATAAAAAACCTCATGTTGGTGAAACTACATGCAGAAACGAGCAATACAAACTAGCTAAGTAGTAGATAGTGAAAATACTTAGGCTTACATTCAGGAGATCCAAGTTCATCTTGAGTACACTATCTTGACTTTGTATGTCGTGGTTTTCAAAGCCGCTACTTGCTGTTTTTGTAACGTCTATGGGGACAGGTACGCCTGTTCCCGCGTGGGCGCTCTATGGCCTTGCTGCCCCCTGCGCCCTTAAGCCGCCATCACCACCACCACCAGCCGCTACTAGGTTATTGTAGTGACTGGTCCTTAAAATCGGCCACGGCCATTTCCCTTCCTTGTGTTGCTTTGTATGAATGAGTATCTGCTTTTTGCTTCTTTAGTGTTGCATTTAGGGGTTTGATTTCATGCTCCCAGCCATTATTTAGGCACTTTATAGCCTGCGTGCCCAGAACCTCACTCCCATGCCAATAAAAGTTTTGTAATAACACATACCGTTAGCAATTCTTTGTGCCCTACATTAATTTACTGTATTCGATTAGTTAAGCCCTGACTGCCGTTACCTTCAAACAACGGTCCATTTTCAAGTGGGTCCAGAATGCTTTACCTGTTCTGGAAAAACTCCATTGGAAGATGGATTTACTACTGTGATGACGTGGCAGGCCATATCCCCAGAAGAAACTCTTCCTAGCTGCCAAACTGGGAGCGTCTATCCAATCACTGAGGTAGAAACATCAGAATTTTTAATATGAATGCAGGCTTGATTTTTATCCACAACTTCTTCTCCAGTCCAAGCTGGCTGAAAGGCAAACATCTCCTCCTGATCATCTGACAGAGAGCGAGTTAATCACACTGATGGAAAAGCATTGCATTGGCACTGATGCCAGCATCCCCGTCCATATCAACAACATCTGCCAGCGCAACTATGTGACCATTGGCAATGGTCGCAAGCTCATTCCCACCACGTTGGGAATTGTGTTGGTTCATGGTTACCAGAAAATCGACCAGGACTTGGTGATGCCCACAATGAGAGCAGCTGTGGAGCAACAGCTCAATCTTATTGCGCACGGCAAAGCAGATTTCTCCGCAGTGCTTAAGCATGGGCTCGAGATTTTCAAGCTCAAGTTTCTCTATTTTGTGCGAAACATAACTGGCATGGATGATCTGTTTGAAGTATCATTTTCTTCCTTGGCGGATAGTGGAAAACCTCTAAGCAGGCACGTTGCTTGCAATTATTAATGAATAATCTCATCCAAGCTATTCTATGTTATAATATATTTAAACCCTTATTTGTAATTAGGTGTGGAAAATGTCGGCGTTATATGAAGTACGTGCAGGAGAAACCTTGTCGTCTTCATTGCACATCGTGTGACGACACCTATAGCCTTCCACAAAATGGTGTCATCCGCTTATTCAAGGAACTAAAGTGCCCACTCGATGAGTTTGAATTGCTCCAGTGGTTTGGTGGGAGCAAAGGCAAGGTAAGGTTTCCATTGAACTAAGAATATACTAGTGCTTGTCCAAATTTCAATGATAATACAGTGAACCACTCGATGTCATAGAGCTACACCTTATGCCCCTACTGCTACAATGATCCGCCGTTCCGAGACATGCGCAAAGGTCTAGGCTGCAATGCTTGCACCCATCCAACATGCTCTCATGGTTTGGCCGTTAACGGAGTCTCAGTTTGTTTTGGTTGTGAAAATGGCGTCATCGTATTGGATAATGCTTCTGGTCCAAAGTGGAAATTCGCATGCAATAGGTGCGTTATTTGCCCGTTAAGAGTAACATCATCTGGTCACAAAGATGTGCATTGTCAAAGCAGTTACAGTTGTGTTTTGTTTGTTAGGTGCGATATAATTGTGCGTGCATTTGAAGAAGCTCAGAAGGTAAAAGTTCTGGAAGAGACTTGTAATGAATGTGGCAGTCAACAAGTAAATGTAGAATACAAATTGGTAAGTATGCCCGGGCATAATAAACTGGAAGAATTAACATTCGTTCTGAAATGGCACCAAGTAATTTAATTTTACCTTAGGATAAGACCAAACTTCCTGATGGGCAAGCTGAAGCAAATGGCTGTATGTTTTGCGAGCCGAAGTTTGCTCCACTCGTGGAAAAGCATCAGGCAATCACTCTAACTAGAAATAGATTCCAGAACAGAGGTAGAGGCAGGGGTGGTCGTGGTGGCGGAAGAGGTGGTGGTGGCGGCAGAGGTAGAGGTCGTGGTAAACCAAAAGATAAGATGGCTCAATTAGCTGCTTATTTTGTCTAGGAATGGTGGGAAGCAAGATTTATTGTATACAACCTCTTTGATGCAATCTTCTCCAAAATAAAAAATGCTACTTTAAATACTAACAATTTCATAGAATAAAACTAGTTTCATAACTCAGGTGCAATCATTTTGAAACTGATTTACAACCATTGTTTTTGGACATAAACGTTGAACTGAATCTTTGCTCATGTATTGTAAGATAATTTCCAGTATTCCATCGGGAAATATATTATCAGCCAACAAACTGTAATTTACCAATGTAATAGCCGATCGTTTTGACATAACAGGAAATTATATTTTATTAATTTCCTTTTATACGAGATTTCAAATACAATTTTAAAACCCATAAAATCCTTGGTCTAATGGCATGCAGCCACATTTTTTTTTTACTTCATTCCAATATTCTCGCTGTCCTCGTATGAATACTTTCAAATAAAAAGAATGGTAGCTTACTTAGCAGACAAATATCCCTGATGTTCTCGTGCACAGTACATCTTGAAAAACATCACAGTTTAACTTCAGCATGTATGGTATCTAAAAGTAGACCAAACTAAATGAAAGACATCAGAAATCTCAAATGATATACTTTTATTTGATTTGACTAGTGGCCAAGTACTTTTCTGTACACATGTACAAAGACATCACCTCTAAGCTTGGCAAATTAAAAAGACCCCATCGCACAAAACAAACAATTCGCTTCATCTATAAGGTGGGGTGGGGGAGTGGCACCTCAGCTACACTAGTTATATCTGTGAAGTTGAGATATCTGCGGAAATGTCGTGTTCGAGGAGTAGGGTGGAAACGGCGAACTTGGGGCAAAAAATTACCGTGATTCTAGCATAGTATCTGAAGAGAAGACAGGAACAGGAACAGCAATCGGGCCAGCGGTGAAAGAAATTGGGGCGCAAAGGCAGTGTGTTAAATAGGAATTAATTACACTTATATATTTACATATATGGCATTAAATGTGGATTCATTTTTATTGTGGATTTATTAAGAGGCATTTGGTATTTGGATACTAATTCACGTAGTTACTGTATTCGTTAAACTATTTAGTGTCGGTGACAGTCAATGAGATGGAAAAGAAAAACAAACAAAAATTAAAAAACGTTCAAATACAGGATAAAGGAGAAATGCAGCAAACAAATGTGAAGTAATCTGCAGCATATTAAACTGCTTACCTCTGTTTCTTTTAAAAGACTGGTCCCACTATGCATTCAACTACAATTAGCAAAATCAGCACATGCAATGTATGGTTACTTTAAAGGTCTGGACCACAGCATTAAAGACTATAGAAGAAATTATTTTTTACAATGTTCAAAATTAAATGTAAAATTCACTTGCTTTTCAAATTTATATAACTTTTAAAGGATTTTTTTTCTGAATTTCATACATCTAAAATTCGTCCGAACAAATTAATTTTTTGTGAGCTTTTCTTACAACGAACGTTTCCAGCTTCATTCTCACTTCTATAATAGATTTAGTCTTTAATCAAAATGAGACCCAAAGGAGTTTTAAATCCAATGCGGTTAAAATTTTAAATCTGCATAGTAAAAAACTTAAATATTGTGACATCTGCAATTAGCGACATGCATTAACAACCATAATAGAATGACCTAATCAACAGAAAAAAATTAAAAAAGTAATGAGCAGAGTCAATCTTATTCTTACTCCAATAATGAAACAAATACCTGCTGCTACCGACCGGACCAATAAAAGCAAAAGCAAGCTTCCCATCACAACCAGTTAGACCACAAATAGTTACTGACTAGAAAAACAAAAATATTTCGACAATTACAAAGCAAATGTAAGCAGTCAGAAGGAAAGTGCGGAGTTTTTCGTGAAAGATTACTATGATGCCTGGGTTAAGTTTAAATTTTTAGACTGTTCATGCTACGTTTTCTATGGATATTGAATAAGGGAAATGCTCAACCAACACTTCATAACTATTACTGTCCTATTCCTCAAATGCACAATGGTTTTCCCCCACTACAACACGACTCGGTAGGGACGCCAACGAGTTAAGATTGACAACGAATTCTACTGTTTGCCGAACCAGGCCGAGAAACATTTTTGCGAAATGCTTAAAAAATCTGGTTGATTGTTATTCGCCAATATTTCAGGCACATCGTTTGGTCTGCGAGTGCAGAAATTAGGAGATCCGGTATCTTTCCGAATCGCCATGCTTTCCACAATTTATCCCCGAATGCACAAAGTGTCATTTTATTTCAGGGGTCGTTCTTACCGAAGAGCACAAAAATGCGGCAGTTAGTGCGACTAACCCATTTAAAAAAGTACTTGTTAAATGATAAGTGTTTTAAGCATTTCAAATCAAGCTTGAACTTAATCATATGGTTCACAGAGTTTTGGGATGAACTGTTTAAATATTAAAGTAAGCAATCGTGTAGTGTTTGTGGAGAAATTAAGATACCCAAAGATAAAAAACACTGATTGCAATGAAACCCACCCTAATTCAATTAAAAAGAAACATTCTGAGAATCAATATCTTCAGTTACTGGTTCGGCTGCAAGTCAGGAAAACAACTATAGGGTTGGCTCATCTGGGTTAATTTTAACATTCCTAGATGGGCACAATGAATGCTTCAAACAATTTGCTTAAAGAAATAAGAATAAATCGAAAAGACTGATTGATAAAGGAAATTTCGGATTAAAATCATCATTTGACCAGTTGCATAGGCTTCATTAACGTTAATCTAGACAAACAAGGCCTCGATTAATGATAACAATAGCAATCGCACATGAAGACTGGCCAATAGCCTTGTCAACGTTCTCCAAAAAAGAGCACTAACAATTCATTCATAAAAATAATGACTTGTGAATTTTTGATTAATTTTGAAAACTGCACTTGCCAGTACAAACTAGACAAAACTCACGTTAATGATTTCAATAACTAAACCTGCACAGCGCTTGAAATGTCAGCGGTCTACGTTGAGAAATGAACTATGATGTTCATGCCATTTGGTCTCAATCCTCGACCAGTAATTTGGAAGAAAAAACAGGAAATATCACATTATTTGGTAAATGCATTTTCCATGTAAACAGATCAACACTGGGTCAAAGTTGGGGAGTATCATTGTAAATTAGATTAAAATAAAAAACCTTACAAATCGCAAGTTAAAAGCAAGCTTTAGACTTGAATTCACTCGCTAATGGTGCCTTAAAAAGGTGCTAAAACATTAAAACCGTTTATGAAAACTAATGGTGTCTATCCAACCAACATTTTCATATAATCACGAAAGGTATCATCCCCGACGATAGTGCTGGATACACTATAGGAACCAATACACAAAACTTTCATACTGCATACAAATCATACCAAAGGTTGCCCTTCCCACCAGATTTTACTCAGCATACTCTTTTTCTTGACGTTTTAAAGGGGCAGATCACGTAACAAGGCATTGCCCCACGCTAATTTCGTTTTGCATTCCAACAATATTGTGCATAATGAACAATTCACATAATCTCCAAATGGGAAAGCAGTCATAATATACGATTGAAGATCGATTAAAACTGTATTCAATCAAGAATGTTCGCGAGGAAATGTATTGTCGTTCTAACCGAAATAAAAGTAATTCCCAAGAGTTGGGTGGCTTCTTTATTTGGTTGCTACATTTTTGGCATGAAACCCACTTTAGATTCACATGGACAATTCGTTTTCTAGATGAAACAGAAGCTGGAGCCGTTTAAAAAGATCATGGGTGGTTAGACTGGCGTATAATTCAGGTCAAAATGAAAACTTTTCCCTACCGAGGCAAAAACTTCAAAATGAGATGCAGGTTTCTGCTTTGTGACAACTTAAATTGATAACAAATTATTGCAAACGGAGATTATCCAGATGGATTTTACAGGCCTAAGTTTGAACAATACATTTTCATCACCTTGCATACTTGACCGCGTTGAAACGGACTATAGACACTTGCTGCATTACATTGAACATTGGAAACAATTTTGTCGAAGATAACCGTTAACGATTGCCTTAAATAAATTTGAAACTTAGAAGATTATACACTACAAATACAATCACTTGTAAATCAATGAAGTTTATAGTTGTTTATACACAGCCAATGAAATAAGAAAGGAAATGTAATTTTGAAAGGATTAATCATGGCCAATCAGAGGCACAACCATGTAGGATTTTCAAATTAACTAAAGTTTGTTATCTGTTTAACAAAAATTATTACAGACATCAAAACTTTCCTTATACAGTAAACTTTTAAAAATATATTCCCTAGTTTAACATTACATGTATCTTTGATAAAATTGTTTTCGATGTCACATGAAAATCAACTCGTGATCACCTTCCTTTGTCCATTTGAAAGATTATCGGGAAATTTAAAGACATTAAAATAAACTCCATCCAATTCCTACAATAGCACATATGCTGCTCGAAAAATGAAGTGCCCATTTAAGCCAATGAACAAGTACACGGGGTAAAAACAAAAAGAAAACAGCTGAAACAGCATTGTTAGAATACTTGAACTTTTGCCGAACCATGCAGTCGATTCCGTAGCTGCTCGACGACGAAACACACGATTCCACAACCATTATCTCCCTGCAAGCGGCACAGTTAACATAGCGCAGAGGAGGTATCCCCTCTAAGTTTCCATCCTTTTAAGGCCTCGGATTGTTGCATTCTGATATATACAAACGATTCCATTTGCACTGCCCGTTATCCTTCCTCAGCCGCCCTATTTACCATATAGCTCATATTTGCTTCTTCAGCGAAGATGTGCGGGTGCAGATTTCAAAATGGCCGGTGGGAAGCGGAAAAAACAAACCTGAGAGCGTGAGTGCTGCCTCGCCAGTGCCCCAAAAAAGAACTACAAACACTAAGCTGCCCCCAACGTTGCTCTCAATGTTGCAATTTCACCTCGCCACACATGAGGGAGGGCACCATGCTTTCGGTAACCCCTAGACAAGGTGCAATTGCTGAAGTCGTCGTCAGTCCATCCTTCATAACCTGTTCGTTATCCTTCTCTTGCTCACTGGCCATCAACCCTGCAGCAGCCTTCTCTACGTCTCCACTTTCATCGACACCACTGCCTTCTTCGGTGCTGCTGCTGTCCGAATGCAGCTTTAGCGCCACAATTAAATCGTTCAAGATCTCAGTCTCCTTTTCCTCAATCATTTTAAACTGTTCATTAAATATAATGAAATGGGCAAACAAGCAGTTCAGGTGCGTGTGCAAGCCTAACATCCATATTTCCTTATAGTGCGCGTAATATAGATGGGCCAGAACGTGAAAGAGTAACCGGTGGATCTTCTTTACTATTGGTTCAAACGAACTTGGAAATTCGTTACCTGAAAAAAACAATAGAAAGGGTAAATACATCGGAAAAACGTATTTTTTGTTATAGACAAGCCAAGGAATCACTTGATTAGCACATGTGACTAAAAGCCATTCATAATGAATCTAGCTTTACAATTTAAACTCCTTCCTACTCTCCTTTTTAAATTATATTTTGGTTTTATTCTCAATCAAAATCCAAACGTAACTGTGCACATTATGATTGCATCTCTAACATCCAAAACAATTAAGAAACGCCCAGTTGCCATAAATGCAACGCAAATTACATAAATGGCCATCTGTGCTTGAATTATCACAGTATGGCTCATGGCTAGGTAAAAGTGGGCGGAGTTACCATACATGGTCTTTTTGTATACTCTGATGAATTACTTGTAAGTTTTGCTAATTCCACAAAAGTTCACATTTAACAAATTTGTCGAGAAAATAATAATATAGTTTGGTAAGGATGTTCAATTTCAAACAAAAGGAAAATGGATCCTTCTCTGTGCTTACCATATTTAGAAGGAAATATTGACTCATCATTAATAGTTTTTTGAATAAATGTCATAACATAATCCACGTATTGTGGTGCCGCCACTTTACATTTCTTCCCTTTTTCATCATACCACTGATACTGCCTGAAAAAATAAAAAAAATATTAGACCAGCATTTCCACTCCATCAAATCTATTTAGTAACACTATTGCTAGAAATATAAATGGCTTTGACTTTACCAACTTGAATATGTATGTTTCATGATGTACTTGTACATGTAATAGAAAGATATATTTCAAGCACTAGCCTGTTGTCATTTTGAATTAATATTCAGAAGAAAACATACAAGCTTTAGGCAGATGTAAAAATCAGGAAATATCTAATTATAGTACACCGAACAAGCGATTGCAAGAGTTGTTCTACCAGGAAATCGAGAAGTCGCTTAGGCTGATTGACTGCTACTCTAATCAGGGGTCAGCATCGCAAAGATGTCTTATTTGCATACAAGCACCACGCCAGTACAGGTTATGACCATTGTTCTTTCAAGGGTACATTCAGGTGTATTACCGCTTAAATCCTACAGTGACCCACAACCTGTACATCCGGTTTAACTTACCTTTTAAGACCGGTATCACGATAACATGTATGACCTAGCCTCATATTGACCACAGTCACCCACCAATAGTTCATAGAATTAGTATAATATTATGCACGTATGACTCCCCCACAAAATCAGCACACAAAAAAATTAATATTTTCACGAGGGATTTGTGTTTATAGTACTCATAATGACCTCATTAATACAATAATCTCACTGTACATTCGGTGATTAACGAGCCTAAATTTAATTTTGTAAGATTTTAAAAAATGTTATTGATTAGATAAATAATTATATAGTCACGTTACTCTTTTGGAAACATACGTATTGACGAAAGTGAATTCGTTAGGTTCTCATTTAAAAATGCAATCTTGTTTTGCTAGCACTGTGGAGTGCGCTTCAGCTATCACTTGAAGCACTGTTCCAGGTCAGCAGAAAGCAGGCACTTGCACACATGCATATGCTTTCAAGGTAAAGAATTTGGCATTCTTAATACAAGCGATGGCCTGTGTTCAAATGCCAAATGGAAATAACGGCTTCAGCAGCCAAGCTTCCCACACGGAACAATTTAACATAACATGACCGATAAACTCATGTCTGCACAACTGGCATCGTCCTGACCACAACAAATAAAATATAGCTATTGCTACATTTTGGTGAAACAATAGCCTAATATCATTGTCAAAGCCATGAGAAACGACATTCTTACATACCTTTGTCCAGGCCCAACCATGTCCGGACACCCCGACATGGTGCAAAATTCTGATATTGTTCCATATATTAAATTGATATGCTCAAAACATGAAAGAGCTAGAAGGGAAGAAAAAAATAACGGTTAAACGTTAAAAAAAACTTTAAACTGGCCCATTCAAGAAATACTAAGCTGCAAATAACAAATCGCACTTGAACACAATCTTGAAATATTATTGTTCGAATATTTTATTTGCATATGAATTCCTAAGAATGATAAGTTTCTAGTGTAATGTCCCGAATTTTAAGCTCTGTAATTACATAACGTGGGATCAATTTAAAATGGGTGCAGTTATTTTCAGTTACTCGCCTGCATTCGGACCATATTTTACAACAGGTAAATTATTACCCTGTTCTAAGGACAACGTCAACAATGAGATTTTTACTTAATAAATTAAAAGAAAGAGGTCACAGCGACTGTCGGTGCGAGGCTGCATGCCTCTCATCCCCCACAATGCATCGCAGCTTCTTCGATATTACATGTAGTGGCACATTTTAGTGGTTCTGTACCATTTTCAAGCCCATGAGAAACACTATTCCCTTATTAATTCGGTGTACCGTCGTCGTTAATAAGTACTATCCAAATATTTACCAAACTCTACAAAATTGTTCCAGAGCCCCACTAATTGCCGAACAATGGCACATGTACATGCATTTCAGTCCTCAATTATACAAGGCATCATTTTGTCAACGTGCATGATTTGGGTCAGACAGCCTTAGGCAAATTGTGACAATATATAACCAATGCAGTGAAATCTCGTTGAGAAAAAAAAATTACGTAAAATGCCTGTCAGCGTTTATCTTTCCCGGTATATTACCAATTTGCAGTTTGCAAAAATAAAAAAAAAACACTTTCGACGACACTTTCTGACTATTATGCCAAATCGATACAAAACGCTTCTCATGACACACATTAATTAAGTAGTCCGCAGTGGTCGCAAATGGAACCACATAAACATTGGCTCAATATTAAACAAATGTCGGAATCTTAACTAGCATTTTCTTCAGACTTCATTATTAGTGAAAGTCTGGAGAGTACCCGTTCCAAATTTTATCAGACGTCCTTACCCTAATTCAAAACCCACAAACTCATGTTCGCACCAACGCAGACGACATTCGGCAAAATTCTGTACCTAAAATCGGGGATAAACAGTATCATTGCGTGCAATTCAAGTTGGCGTTGGTGCGGACATCCAACCTACATGTAGATTAAACAAGTTTATAATAAATTTTATTAATTTCACGCATTGTTCAACGATGGTCATATTTTAAAAATACTTCCTGGAAGACCCTTTTTAGACGTCGTTACATGTTCTTCAAATTACATTCTTGATGTCTAAATTTGGCCAAACTGCGAACAATTGCGAAAATGCAACCTAGCAACGAGGTGTTCCAGTTCTCACCACAATCAAGTAATTAACAAAGACCGCATAAATAACAAGCGTGCAACCATTCCGCTTTTGCGAAGTTTTAAATATATACTCAACTGTAGCCACTACCCGTAAATTCGACTCGGCTCGACCATTCGTCGCTCAGTTTTCCAATAAAGAAAAAATTTTAAAGGATAACTAAAACGAACAATTAGAGAAACAATACATTTTTAAGAAATTTAAGAATTATGCATTTACAGTAATTGGGCAACAATGTAAAAGCAATATCAAATTCTAAAAGAATCCGGCTCGTTCTGACATATTTTAAATTAAATTTGAGCTACATGAGAATGGTGCTTCACACTGGTTGTCATTTAAAATTATTGACTTAGTTCTGTTCATTATGCTCAGGTTTTTCCAGGAAATAGGATTTCGACTTGCCTTCACACAAAAAAGGCTACTCGCCTCAAGTGATTTTCGTATAGACAAATGAGGTCGACGAATTCTTTCACCTTCGATTGCAAACAGTATTCAAAGCTCGTTTACATAAACAAACCGTACTGATAAATTTTTCATTGGGATGTAAATTCTGCGCTGAATTTGTTTGTCAATCTGCGAAAAAGGAGCGGCTTAATGGATGTTTCAGGGCCACTTTCAATACAGGTAAATTATAAAAGCTGGCTTGAACTTGTTAGCATATACACTTTTTTCTTCTCTTTTTTGTACATATATTTTTAAATTTCATTATAGTAATGCGTCTTCATTTTCCAAGTTTAAAATTCCCCTTCACGAACGTTTTCCAAGTTCAAAATTCCCCTTCACGAACGTTTTCCAAGTTTAAAATTCCCCTTCACGAACTTTTTCCAAGTTCAAAATTCCCCTTCACGAACGTTTTTTAAGTTCAAAATTCCCCTTCACGGACGATTTCCAAGTTTAAAATTCCCCTTCACGAACGTTTTCTAATTTTTTTTTCAGAATCTTGTAAAAAAAAATTACCATACGAAAAATTCTACAGTTTAGTCTCAACTTGTCTTTCTTCGTGAGTATACTTTGGGAATGAAACTTAAACTTACAATTCATCTGTTTTAAAGATTGATGGATATAACATTACATTATGTACATAGATTACAACTAGTAAAAACTATGGTTTACCATATGAAACCCTAGAAAAGCTTACAAATTCTTAATGACCCCGTTTTCAGGTCTTTCATGAAATTCCATAAAAAATAATTGAATTAATTGAAAGCACAAACTACGACAGGACTTACTGTGCGATGCCAGCCATTCGTTATAATCCAACCCCTTGGGAAGGTCAATAAGTTGCCTAAGATCGGAGTCCGGAATTTTTCTTTCTAAAACGGCTTCTTCTAAGTAAAGTTTATGTTCATCTTGGGAAGATGGTGGTAAATCTTTTTCCTTCCGTCGGGCCTTCCTGTTGACGAGAAAAGAAAATTGATTAACACTTTGAATGGAATTCAGTTTCAAAATAACTGTCATATATCGCACTAGTACAGAAAAACCGCGCAGCTTGTTGAACAGATAATAAAGTAATGATTTATTCATACATATAAAAACATTAACTTCGAAACATCGGAAGCGTGGAAAAATATTGCAGAAAAATATGAGGCAATTTTTCCATCAGTTAAACCTAGCACGTCGATAAAAAGCGACTACCACACGCGATTATTACATGCACTATTTATATACAACATGTAGTCCTTATATTTATTAAACTTATTTACTTATTTTAAGAAATAAAGTATAGCGTATCTTTAATGCCAGAATGAGAGATACTATTAGATGCAGATACTCATTTCCATGTGCGCAAATTAGTCGCCGCATTTTGTTTATTACACTAGACAACACAATTTCCTGACCATTTGTGCTACCTCACTTTCGTCCAGCAATTTATCACATCACCGTGCTACAACCACCTCTTCTTAACTTCATTCAAATTCACTTTAACCCCTTGATCCACAAGCGCACTTCCTTATTACCTTTTCTTACACCAGTTTATCCCTAGAGCTAAGCCTGCTTCCCGTTCACCAGACAACAGCCAGCTTGAGTGAAAAATCCAGAGCAAACACGTGTTTTCGTCTCATTGTTACATTTTTTTCAGGGTCTCCGCTTTCCAAACAATGAATGGGACCTGAGGTGTGGAAAAGGTGAAAGAGATGGTAACCCCCAACCGCACGTGCACTTTTTATGCCCCCAAATAGGGAAAGGTGTAGGTCAAAGGTACTTCTTGAGCGGCTTTAGCTGCAGTCCTTTCCCACGCAAAACAGTCTCTCACCAACTTAGCCTCGCAAAAACCAAGGTAATTTTCATTGAAAATGAAATAAAGAGGCGTGTTCATTAAGTTTCCCAATCATTAAAAAAAATTAGAAAAACTGCCTTTATGGATTTTAATCAAGTTTGGCAGAGAAATAAACGTAAACGTCAATTATTAATAACAAAAATTCCACTTTGGGAAATGCATTTTCCCGTTCAGCCTTTCTGACAGACACTGGCCGTCCACTTCTCTGAGCATCTATTACAGCTGCCTGCCCATCTTTGCTTTCGAATTTTAAACAGGTGCCATTTTGAAACATTTTTTTAAATTTTGAAATATGTCCTGGAACGACGAAAGAATTTTTCCAACAAATTTCATTAAAATCGATACAGCCGGTTTTTTAATGCTTGCGGAAACTTGATGAACACCCAGCGTATGCAAAAGCTCATTTTTGTAAAAATTCAGACTTGTATACAAAATGCATTTCAATGCTTATCCTTGTTGGACATTCCCCTGCAGCTTTTACATTTTCTCAATTTTTATTTTGATCACATGAAAGTAAACTTTCGAACACAAAATCATTTTAACATCATGAATAGAGGGGTTTGCATTATCTTTCAGGGTAACTTGATAAAAAAAACACGCGATAAAAAGGTGACATTTTTAAAACCGCATTAAAACCACCCTTATTTCTCCAACCGGAGCAACCTAATAACCTTCACCACCTGCAAGAACACCTGATGTGTTCCCTCATTTCATAACTGAATTGAAAACCAGTACGTTTATTCATGTTAAAGCCCACGCGACCTGCAGATGTGACACACCAGTAAATTGCTGGGAAACCCCCACGTCAGCACAAGTCCCGGCCATTGGAAAGTAGATGTTTTTTTCGCATTATGCAATCCAAAACAAATTGCGTCACAAACGTTGTAGCTTCTGTAAAAACTGACAAAGGTGTGTCCATGAAGTGCAATAGCAAAAAAAAAAGGCTAACTCACTCGAGCGAATCACGAAAAGCTATTTTATCAATGGTTTTAGTCAAAACACTAGAATTCTCCGTTGATTATGAAAAAAACAAGTTAGGTCACATCTACATGTATGTGCTAGACATTCATTTACTCCAAGGAGAGTATTGCTGAAAGTACTCAACAGAAATTAAATATCCGCAAACATATTTTCGGTTTCTCGTGGAAAAATCAACCTCTAACAGCATATATTATGTTAGGTTGTTTGAATAACTGAATTCAAAGAATGTCAGCAACTAAAACGTGCGGGTTAATTTACCTACAATTGCGTGTAATTGCTAGTCTCCACCTCTGGGCCATTATAAAATGGAGGCAATAAAAGTACCTCTTGTATGCAAATATAACATTTTCACGCTAACAATGCAGTACCAAACGTCCATAGGTCATTTATCAGGTGAAGCACTTGACAATATCCCATTGAAAACCGTCCAACCCAAAACTTTGCATGTTATACAATATAGGACTACAACATGCGAGCATCATTTCCATTCATTTTAACGAGTCTGCCCTTGTTACGGAATATCATTGACCTGGACAGGACATGAACCTAAAATAAATCTTCCTCCATCATGCACGCACAGCTAGTATCTCAAAACTATTCGTAACGGAAATGGTTTAAGATCATCTTTCGATAATCATCCAAGATTGGAAAGTACAGCAGTTATGCAGCCCTGACTCAGGGAAAGAATCCGCTATCGATAAACTAAAACTTACGTCACTCGAGCTGAAGTCGGGTCGAATCAGGAGGATTAAATCCACTAAATCTATCAATAATTCCATACCTTATTTTACTGTACGCGCATTGGTATTTAATCGAATCCAACGTGCCTACCTAATATCTTGAAGTCGAAAGAATCGCACTGAAACCCATTTCTTCATGTACACCTTGACAAAAACAGTTAGCGTGGCACACGCAACAGCAAACAACGAAAGACTGCCGAACACATGTGCGCAAAGTGTTTATACTAAACTTTCATAGGCCCATATTATTTGCAAATTGTGTCACCACCTGACGCACAGGAATGGCGCATGATGGAGCCGACTAAATTAATAGAAGATGAATCACTAAATTTACTTTACAATTTTCTGTAAAAATGTCCACATTTACCGTTAAACTTTGATTTTAACTGCATCAGTTAATGAAAGTTGACGTTTACATATAATGCCCGTTGAATCAAGCCGAACATGCATTTCGAAGTGTTCATGATCTTTGCAATTCATTTACGCATACATGTATTTCTTTTCTCATCAAAAGCTCATGCCTGCCAAGTGGCCAAATTGACCATCGAGGGCTGCAGCCAAGATGATAACGGGCTGTCACCGGGCATATAGAAGTGATAATCCAATTCATTTAATTAGTCCATTAATGCGAAGGTCATATTTGAAAACCAAGGTTGCAATTTAGCGCTCTAAAATAACACCCTGGGCAAACACGCCATCGCGCATGCTGATTAATGGTATGAGAAGATGGCGATTGAAGGAATCGTTAATGCGTCACTGGCAAGTGCGGAAATAAAAAGCAAGGACTTTCCTCAGCAACACTTTTTTTTAATACATTCAAACAGCTCGTTTGCGGCAGAAGCACAGATCGAGGTCCCACCAATTATTCTCGACATGCAAGCATCAACTCGGGATAAAGCGTCTTCTGATGCATCTCACACAACTGAGCCATAAGAATCTATATACAGTACATGTACCAGTATATAAAGAAGAGCTGAGTAGCCATTGAGCAAACCCTGATTTTCAAGTCTAATAAAAAGCGCAGCTTAGAAATGGATCAATTTGAAATGAACGCATTTAATGGTGCAATGCGTGAAGCCGTGGCAGAACCAAGGTCAAACTAATATAACAGCCACTTTACGCGGTCAAGTAATAACCAAGAAATTTTAAGAATTACGCGTGTCACCCGTGACCAAATTTGACTAGCAACAAAGAACTTGTGGAAAATAGTTTTAGAACTTAACTGTCGTGACGGTAGAAGTTATCATTCTAACCCATTGAAGGAGTACTAGTGCTCGTACGGATACAGTTCTATTTGCCGTTCCTTCTACGTTCAATCCGAAATTGGAATGGTTTACCTAGGGATACATAGCCATAAACTTAGTTAAATCCAATCTAATGATTGATCCATTAATATCCCTTAGTACCACATATTACTGCACAGTATGGGCGGACTGTGTTGTATTGAATGAATTGAACTCCGTGCACGATGAAAATTAGGATAATGGGGCACCATCACCTTTAATTCTCCTCCAGGATATCCACCCCCACAAAGTGCACGACTGAACGCATTGGTATTGGGAGGCCTGTGGACCAACGTCCGTATCCTAATCTAGACTAGAGGTTCTGACCCCCCTCGAAATGTACAGGGTGTGTCACGAACCCGTCTTTTTCACTTCCGCGTTTCATCCGAGTCCTTGTCTTCGCATTTACTGCAAATAAAGGCTACGCGCGTGGGAGTGAGATGGCATGGGCATTAATTACGGAATAGAGTTGGGTGTCCAAAAGTGAAAAGTTAAGCACACAACACGGCTATTATCGCGAGAATAAAAAAAGCGGAAGAAATGAGAGGCAAAGCCATAAAAAGAAACAATGGCGACGTATAAGGCATGAACTGACCTCTTCACGCCAACCTGATCTTTGGCCATTTTGTTCGTTACCCCACTCGCTAAATTAACGTTTACGCATAAAATTCGGCGATTTAATAAAGGCCTGCTAGCGAGCCAAAGGAACAAAAAAAAGAAAAAAAGTATGGCCAACATGATATAATTAGAATAACTCGGATAATTGGAATTTTCGTTAATGGCTCGTTGATGCGAGGAACCTGCAACATGCATCCAACCTCTTGTCGGATATAGGCATGGAAAGAGCCATAAAGACGAGGATGCCAAAATCAGGACCAGATACCACGTAGAAAAACAATAATTACGAAGAGAGTTCAACCTTATTTAATTGGGCGCCGTTTAGTGACCCTTCCATAGGTGAACATTCATTTCACCTTTGACCAGAATTTGTGTAACCAAAAGTGGATGCATATCCGGTACTTTATTAATCCTATAATAATGATCGGAAAAATAGGCGGTAGAAAAAAACTGTTTTCATTTACTTATACATGCATATCGAATTATTAACATTAGCAAAAAATGTTTACAGATTATCCGCGGCTTATAATTATTTTTCTGGTATATAGAGATGGCATCAGTATATTTTTATCTATAACTGTTATGACTGGCTAGAAAACTTGCCAAATATCCTTAATGGGTACAACACGCCAAAAACAGTAAATGACGTCGAATGGCACATAATAGAACATGGATATTCAGGCAGAATCTTTGCAAATTGCACTTGCTAAAAATGCATAAATTGGTTTGAAAACATCGATAAGCATGGGTGATTATTTTAAACCAATAAAGTAAATTTCAGCTTGTCGATCTTGCACGCGCCAGAGTTGGGCAAAAATTAGTAGAAACTAAATTTCAACTAATTTTATACGCGCACTTTTCTTCGAAATTGAAAATTTTACAAAAATAGCACCGAGCATGTGTTTCGCAATAGCAAAAGTTGCATGCTAGGGTTATTAAATAACGCTCCAGGACTTGATCGTTGGTATTATACAGTTCTATAGTTTGAAAAATAAAGTTATATTAAAATTTAAAACTATTCAAACAATACTTTTGCCCAAAACTTTTTGCAGTTATCTTACAGATTTAGAACACACTGTTGTATAATCCTATACAGCCACCCACATTAACACAAATTGTTATTCCCAACAAAAGCGCTAAGATCTGCTTTTACTTCACAGCCAGCATCTGTTATGGGGCTACGTGCAGTTTTATTACAGGCGTGGTAGCATTAAAAGTAAAGAATACCGTTCTCTTTCCGAAGATTATAAGGAAAGTTAGAATCTTGGTAATAATAATAAAATGGCATTGACATACTGGCTGGCGCCTATGGCGTGCTGATAACTGCACGATCGCTTTTATTTCGCTGAAAATCATAATGCAAGAACGGCTGAAAAATGCGTTCTGCACACGAAGGATTTGTTAATGTCAATTATACATACTTACAATTGCACGCACGATTGTGCAATGGTGCGTAAAATATGTTAACACTAAATAACGCAGTAACCAAAACTTCGGAATGTTCTGTTTCAATGACAGCGCATCGCCCCAATTGCAAACAGTTCATTTTTTTATCGCAATTTTTTAAAAGATCGTTGAATAAAACACTTATTTGCTGGAAAAGTTTCGATCGAAGGTCGCCTACATGGATTTTTCCACGCGGACGTGATATAATAATTTGGGCTGAATGGGTAAGTCACCCAAGATGGGTGGAGTTTTTTGATCGGTGCGTTTTTTGCTCCTTGAAAAGTCCTCTATACACAGAAAAAGAACGTTATGGAAGTGTGACTATGTATGTCATGGTTATCGATTGAGTGAAAAGTCTAATTACCACTTTTTATAACTACAGTGACTCGATCCCACCCTTCAAATATCAAAGATTTTAAAGCATTTCCACAATACAGCATTTCCCTGGGGCATATATCATCGTCCAATCTCCTCAGTTTCAAATGCATTTATTCGTCATAAAATAAGAATGACCAGTTTTACTGACAGATTGGTTCTCCACCCAACCTGTTAAGGAAACTCGCAAACAAGAACCCTGCAGCACGCGTGGGCTAAGAAACAAGAATGGCCCGAGTGCACCGTCAGGTAATCAAGGTTACAAGTACAACGGAAATTAAAGCCATCAAACGAATGGCATTTTTTGTTACTTTCACGTCCGTTGCTTCCTTGATAGCTCACTTTTTATAATACCGTATATGGATAACGGAGCAGTGAATCGTGTTTTGGCATGTAAGAAGATAAGTTTTAAGATGCATTCAGTGGGCAAATTACGAGACCCAAGAGCCCATAAAAGGGAGCGGAGGGCATTGACAATCATGGGTTAGTGCATGAACACCTCTGTAAACATACATTGTAAAGGGTCAAACTCTACTGCTAACCAAGCCACAGATAATCTCTGGAGCCGGATGTTCTAACGACAGAATGAGCTCAAGGTGCCGGGTGTCTGAAACTAATATTTACCCCAAAAACAATCGATTCGAGTTACCTGACGTATAGTTTAAACGAAATAAAAAAAAATTAAAAAGCCACTGCATCATATAGCAGAAAAACCATCGGATGCTTTTTACAATTGCTAAAAAGAGAAAAATGTGCGACTTGTGCGATCCATAACATCAATACTTTGCAACCAATTACAAGAAAAAGCATTTGTCCAAACCACATAGAAACGAAAATGACTCGCATAATGCAGAATTGCAACTCGCAGATCATCAGACATGACTGCTAGCACTGAAGAAAGTGAACTGTGCCATTTTATATCCTGAAAAGTTACAAATTGGTGCTTTTGGCATGGCAATTTCAGTGCCAATTGCTGAGCAATACAGAAAAACAAAATTGGAGCTAGTTTCACGAGAGGTAATGCACGTTTTAAAAATGAGATTCATGAAGTTCTCTGGCAACATTTACTAAATGAGGAGTAATTTAAAAGCGGGCCAGTGAACCCGTTTTGTTTAGGTTTGCCCGACAACCCCAGACAACGGGCGATTATTAAATCGAGGGAAGTGCACACACACAGTTAAAAATTTCCGTAAATTATATGACAAACTTGCCGTAAAATATCAAGGAATGTTTCCGTATAACACAAAT
>JAQGBX010001781.1:0-23149 GCA_034698745.1 Megaphyllum sjaelandicum | reverse complement strand
CGCCTGCTGCCTGCAATAGTGCCGATTTAACAGACTTATGCCTCACCTTGTAGCCTACACCTGGTGCACTTGAGTGTGCACTTTTTGGGTGAGTCGAATTCGCCATTAATATGCCAATCCCGTTTAGGAACTTTTTCATCTTACGAACTTCTCGGGGTCCCTAACGGTTCGTAAAACCGAAAATCGTATGCCCAAAAAAACCCGGTAAAAGTGAAAACGCGGGGAACGATCCCCGTGGGTAACCCTTCTCTTTCTCCAGCGTCGCTGGCCGTTCGGGAGAGTTCTCAGGTGCTTGACCTCTACACGCGCTGACCCTTCGCTTTTTCCCTTTTCAAAATGGCCGCCCGCTGCCTACGCCCTCTCACGATTAATCCTCCCAGTCGCACTTCCGTTTTCCCTCCGGTTTCGGGCGCGGTTTCTTCCCGCTCCTCCTCGAGAGTGGCTGTCCACGGTCGCGTGCTGAAAATCCGCACCAATTTCCCCCCACATTTGCATATTATGCAGGTTACCTGAGAGTGCACCTGTACGAAGCGTTACGCGTTTTTCTGCGAGGCCAAACTTCGCAGTCTTGCCCTGGCGGAGCAACGATAAATTAAGTTTTAATTGAACGGCGTTGAAAGGTGCGATTTGGAAGAAGAAAAAAAAGAGTAAACGTTGAGCGCATGCCTGATCATTTCGTTTGTTTCTTGAAAAAATTCCCATCGTCCGAACGTGCGCTGGACGCGGAGTTGCCAACGCCCTCTGTCGCGATGTCCACCAACGAATTCGTTAGTTAATCGATGACCAGGGGTGACGGCGATTCTCCTACTTTCCCTCCGCTGCAGGATTACGCTGACCAGTGACATCGGCGAGGGTCGATTGGATGTGGGACAAACGCTAAAAACAAAACAAGTGACCAACGCTGCTGCTTCCACGTGTCCGAAGAAAATCTGCGCCTAATTCGAAAGGTAATCGATCCATTTTTCTTCGGATTTTCGAAAAGAGGGGTCAAAGGGTTAGGTTTGCACGCCACGTGACTCGGAACCGTAGTCTTGGAAGCACGCTTTCGAGCATGGACCGCCAAAAACAAAATGGCGCCGATTTGATCGCGATAATGGCCGGGTTGTCACATTTGAGTTTTTGGAAAAGTTTGGGTGTAACTATAAAGGACGTTAAGGGCGTTTGAAACCTTTCGATCGTTTACCATGCCTGCCATGGCAACGAGATTTCGACAACGACAAAAAAATAGCACGATTAAAACAAGTTGGCCTAGACCTGAACGCAAATATCTTTGGGGCAATGTTTCGGTATATTAATTTCATCATCGTAGAAATTATTTAACGGCTTATTAATGAAGTTCGAGTAAATGCTTCGATTTTCTGCCGGGTTATAGATTGATAAGAAACTAAACCTAAATGGGAACAACTTGATTCAAAAGCGAATGTGTAGATTCTTAAACATCGCATATGACGATACCATGTGGTGAAAATTTTACTATGGATGGACGATCTTCAATAACAGTTAATTTGAAGTTGTTCATATAGGTACTGTGGAAACCGATATGTGCTGTCAGATTGTAGAGAGTCTAAATTTTATAAAAAGAGACCGCCATTATTCGATATTAGATGCAATTTTGGCTCTTTTGTTGCTCTTCTCTCTCCACTAATCGAGGTGTACCCAATTATTTTACCAAATCGTGTAAACAAGTTCGTGTGAGAAATGGAGCAGATTTGGGTTGAAATAGGGTTATATAAAAAGAAAATTAAGAGATACATTTTTAAATTAGTTTTTGCTTGTTGATAAAAATTAAAAAGACGCACGAGGTCAGACAAAATCCATAGATGTTAATAACTGTTTTTGGATTACCAAAGCATCCGTCACTGATCGACTCGCCACCTACCGGCAGGTTGCGAACTAGAAATCTGCGTTCATAGGCTCATAGGAAAGCCCACCGTGTCATGCCCCAAAAGATGTAGAGCATGTGCTGAGACACTGTCCAGCATCGGATTCTCCTCCTGCAGAGTGGGACAGGACATGTCCACACCTAACTAAGCCTACTTCCCACGAAAACAATCTCACTGTTGTTGGATCACTTGACAAGGTGCTACATGTAGTCAGATTTTGTGGTGGCAACTACATGTACATCAAGCCACTAGTACTGATATATTGCCGAATGCAAATCCTGCCTATAGAATAACACAAAGTAGCGCACTAAGTTGCTGATTGGCTCGTTCTGGAGCCCTCTTCTGGAAAGGAGTACAGGTGCAACCATCTAGTCTATAGTTTCGAGTTGGGGACCTTCATAAAATTAGCGAATATCCGAACTAACTCATGCAACTTAGGCGAACTAGATTTCTATGTGGCTCATGGCAAGAATAGGTTACGAAACAAAACTCGCATTTATCCAAAATTGCAACAAAATTGTCAATGTTTCTAGAAATTCAATCCGATGTTTCAAAACCGACAGGATTTATCGCTAATCAAAATAGCAGTAAGCTGGATGGTTGCCTCGTAAGTATGGAACGAGGCCCAAATACGGTTTCTGGCAACATCCTGAATATCTCGTCAAACCAGACAGAATTAAGATAAACCGGCGTACAGCCGCCTTAATTTCAAACTAGGACACATTTATGGCTTGAAAAAAGTCAAACACCATCAAGTTCAAGCTGAAAATAAACCTCGGGAAAGCTAAAAAAATCAATGCCAAGTGACAGGTGCCGAGTTCCTTCTTCATATCACATATTTATCACGATCGTTAATTTCATTTTTTTTTTTTTGCCCTTCGTAACAAAAAATGACAACGCCAGGAGAAAAAAACAAACAACGAGGCACGAGTTAATAAAGGGATGATAAAAATCGTAGAAACATCTATAGAAAACTCAGAGGGTGAGTGAGGTCAGTACAGTGGTCAAGCCGATATCGACAGTCCACGCTACAGCGAATGAAAATCTGTCTAGTTCTAGAAACCTCAAATCCGTCATAGTTTTGAGGTTTTACCAATAAACATCGTAGAAATGATTTTCGAATGGGTTACAATTGAAAAACCTATAGTAAAAGTGGATTTTGGGTCATCAGCGACCATAGATGGCGCGTTGTCCCTGGCAAGGTTGTTGACCAATAGCCTATTCAACTTTGTGAGACTCGTGTTTTTCATGCTTGGGAATGTAAGCTGGAAGACTGGTGTTAACCAATCGCCAAATGAAGGGAATTCGCCCACGTGGTTTTTTTTGGGGGAAGGGGGGGTAGTTGTCAGTTGCGTCGCAAAGGTTTCTGGGAAACTGCTGGCTTGTTGGGAGATAATTAACTTATCACTGTGATGTCATTCTGGTATACTACCTGTCGCATATACGTGTATATCTCCAGAGCAATCCAACGTGACGTCATTGCGATTGCAAGCAAGACGTACAACTCAATAAACAATGACACAGAAACATTTTGATCACGGGATTCTCGTTTCTTTACGTCCTCTGTCCGGTTTCCATTTTTTACAACTTGAGTTCTAACGGGTGAGTGAATGCGTTACTACGTACACTACGTAAAAAGGGAAAGCCGACTTATTCAACATTCCATAACGACACCTATAAAAGATGGCGTCCGTTTTAGCGTCCATCTCGCACGCAACGCACGCGAGGCGGTTGTCGTGGTTGCAACGCGGTATTTGAAATATTTACGATCCCGACGCTCCGTTTCAACACGGGGACAACTCTATTTAGCACACAATAATGACTTGACCCAGGTCACCTGGCTACCTATAAAATGTTGTAAACGGTGCACTATACCGTCGTGTTTAGCATCATATACCTCCAACTATTACCTGCTGCGCGCCAACTTTATTATATAGCCTACTGCTGATGGCATCGGAGACAGAAATAGCTTTAGAACAAAGGCCACCAACAGCCATGGCCGAAAAAGCAACGACGACAGATGCGTACAGGCCCGAGGACACTTTGACAGCAATCATGAAGCTGGGTGGCGAACCGTCAACCAATTCCAGCCCGAATCGTCAACCGATTTTGCATTCACCTAACGGAGCATGCGCATTTAGTAACCTTCATTATAATCTTAGGTTGCTAAGTTTTGGGTTGCTAGAAGTTCGATCTCGAGTATTAACTGGGGTCGGGAGCGATGCTGTATATGGAAATAAACTAGCTTTGATGCATCAATTCCTTATCAGCTGCTTGCCATCCTATTTGGGATGTTAAAATTTAGCTGTCATAGCAGACGAGCATTTATACAATTTGACAGGTCATCGAAGTGATAATCAACATCTAATGCCGTATTCACTAGCTCCTAGTGCCTGCTTTTAGTGCACTCTGTAATTAGTATCCATCAAAATAGGTGGTATTAATTCGGTCATTAGCACTGTGGTCATTAGTTGCAATGGGCATTGGGCATTGATGGCGGTGGCTTCTCATGCATTCAAAATGTTTCTATAGCGTACTTATTAATGGTATTGTTGGAAAACAAAATCTGTTATCAATAGTTTTATCGACGTGTTTCTGGGATGCTCGCTGATGTTGCCATTCTTTAAAACCCCGCTTATTTTTCGGACCAATCATACTGCATGCTTTTGATATATGCTCGGAAACTTTAGGATAACATTGGGAATGCCGGACGAAAATTTTTAAGGTCTGATTAACGCGTTCTTTTTCTTTCTGTTCATTTTTTTGGTTTGTTATTGCTTGACCATCCAACCAAGCAGTAAGGCAGGTCATTGGGTCATCACACTTGGGAGGCTTAAATTGACAACTTTGCCAAAAACCAATGCCATCATCATTGCGTGAAGTCATATTATGCGCCATAACACCAAACAATCCATTGTCTCAAGGATCAAGCTACAGAGTTGTTTCTGGATGGATGCTACTTTAGCGGCGCTAATATGCCGCCCCCTAGGGACCGACTTTGGCTTATCAGCACTCATCCGTCCTTTGATCATAATCGCTTTAGCTATTTTCGTGACCACGGCAAACAAAAAAGTGTGGGAACTCTTTTTCGCAATTTTGTACGGCTTTTTTTTTTTCCATTTTTTGGAATCACAAATGCAGTTGTACCGTCGTTTCGCCTATTTTGCATGGCTCGTCACCCGCCTCTTCCGTTTCATCTTCCTGACAGAGACCATGGCATCGTGGGTTCAGAGCGACACTCGGGAGCAAACAGTGGTGCCCCCGTGCAACTCTTTCCATTTCGTGCATGCATCGTTCGGTCACGTAAATAGGCCTCCTGAAACATCCGGTTGCACGAAGAGTGTGCTCACCCCTGGGGAGGTGGGGGACGCACCGAGCGTGCAATCACGTCCCGAAGGGCCAGGGGGGCAATGCCCACCTTTGAAAGGCAGTTTGGGCACGTATGTCACACCGCTGATTGCGCTTCAATGGCGCTTCCCTAATCGCTCAATGGTTGCTTGTGACGAGGAATCATTCACGGATTACGATGAACACTGCTTCCGTTTCGCCTAATAAACGTCTCTCCGCTAACTTTTCCTTCTTAAGTTCGGGTTATCGAAATCCCCCCGATGATTTTTCAGAAAAATTTCACGAGGAAATCATTTGTGAAAGCCAGTCGCCAACTTCAGGTATCAAGAAAAATCTGTCTAAATGTTTCAGTTTTAATTATTAATTACCGTTTGATTTCTGCATTATCGAATAATGTCACAAATATCAGCAACTATACCTGTACATGTATTTGAGTGGTGAGCGAATGGGCAAACATGTATTGCATTAACGAACCTCATTTTTAAAACAACTCGTGAAATGGTCACAACTCTTAAATCCGCTTTTGCGTGCGTTGGTTCGTTAATAATGGTTGTATAGTCCTATAAATACCGGTTATTTAAAGACATGTGGACACGTTTTTGAATCTGTTCCAACATGCAGGGGTTTATCATTGACTGAAAGCAACAGCCGTGTCAACGGACACAATTTTTCATTCGATTGTGCCAATATTTCGTAGGAGTTATTTTGGTTATCATTCGACCCTATCGAGGTTATGAATTTTAAAATCTACAAAACAGCAACGTGTTTAGAACGAAGTTGACTCTATAGTTTCATTACTTATTTGATTTCAGCACGACCTACATGTACATTAAATGTAGCTTCTATAGCTAGCATTTTTGCTTCATGCGTCCCACCTGCTGGTCGGTCTTTAAAAAGTTAAGACAGATCGCCGATATTAAGCGCCATTTTATTATTGTAACCTGGTTACATGTACTGTATATCATAAAGCAAACCATAATGCTGAAAAGCCCGGCATTTCCCGGGCCGTTACTAAAATTCTGATGACGTAATCCAATACATTTCTTACGATGACATTCTTGTTAAAGATTAATCGGTTAATCGACCCCTGCCACAAACATCTCTTCTTTATACGTTTATTATAGATTAAAGTCATCCGAGAGGTGCGTTTAATTTCCAACGAATTCCCGAACCCTCCTTGACCGGTTCGGGTTCGCGTCATATTTTTAGTGTAGCCATGTCAAGTCACTCGCACTTTACGCCATAGTTATTTCGTAGAATAACCGTAAACACGTTGGCCTTTGCACGCTAATTTGCAATGACGGCTTCAGCGAGAGGTCGAGCAGCCGGACTGACCCCGTGCACCTGCTTTATCAAATTCGTGCATAACGAAGTGTTTTTTTTCCCCAAATAATATTTCCTAGCCACTCGAAATCGTTTGCGTGCCTTGTCTCGAAAAATCGTGAAATTATTTTGGCTGTACCTACCGCGGATGATATGTGACCTTATGCGATCCTTTTGTTGGACCGAACTTTCGAGCATTGCTTTTAATTAATTGTCACGTTTGCCATCATCGACGTTTTCCTATTGCTTTTTATCGGTGTTTATTGTGGCAAATTCGTGGGAAGAAACTCGGTCGATGTTGCTCATTTAGAAGAACTACCCAGGTGCGAGCCACGTACGATGCATACATGGCATTCCCACTCTACTTCTGCGGTTTCTTGCAGATTTAGCGAGATAATCTCATAGGTCCTGTCTGCGTGGTCATACTTACTACTGTGCCATCGTGCACAGGCTAAACCGGAAATTAGGGATTAGTCATTTTTTCTCTACGCCTGAAGTATAGTGATGTCGTGTCACTTCTCAAACTTAACGTGACACACGCGTATCCTTGGTGGCCCATTGGACCACCCCATAGAGTCCACGTTGATTAATGAGGAAAAGCAACGAGGTGGTCACCTGAAGAAGTTGTCCGCCTCGACTTATGTTTTAATCCTGGTTAAAATTTTACGCGCGTAAGCTTTAATCAAAGGTGCCTCTCAGGTTAAAGCTATATAGGGTGAGAACACAAAGAATGCTTACTTTCGACGTTCTTCTTACAGCTTCTGAAACATTCCGCGTAAAAACTTCCACATGTGCATTAGCGTCTCCCATGAGTGCAGGACACGTTTTTACGGTACATAGGTGAGTATATGTGCATGGCTACACTTTTTATCAATAGTGATCTGTGTGTCACTGTGTCTTGCAAATCTGCTTAGCCCGGCTAAGCTTTCTTTGTGTGTGCCATCGGTTAAAACGCATGCCGCATTCTTATCCCGCTTGGGGGCGCTAGTGCATGCCGAGTGGTAAGCGCCTGCAATAAGCATTCAGCGTGTTCTCACCTATAGATTCATTTTGTAGACGTAATGCAGTACATTTACTGCGATCATATTTATCTCGCGACAGAAGATGTTACTATTACGCTTAACTTATATGTAGGAGAAATCAGATGAAAAAGTTATATACACCGAATATACTCTGTGATGCTCATTTCTAGATAGTGTAATCGAGAGTCGATTATAACGGATTATTTAGTGCAGTGCTGAAAATTGAATGATATTGTACGAGACCGATTCTCGGACCGGTCAAATGTCGCACAATTAATTATCATTGACCTTTAACCACCTTTTTTTTTCTCTTCCATTTTGCAGAATCGTGGCCGATTGGCTGATAAGCGCTTGTCCCTGGCTGAAGAGGCCATCGTGAACAATGGCGTTTTTCGACCGGAAGTCGCGAATCAGGGCCCGCTGAACGAGCGTGACATTCCCGTGGACCCGCCGCTGGTTAATCAAAATATGGATTCGAGTAAGAAAAAGTCTGAACAAGCCTGCACACATCACAGGTAATGCTTTAACAATTGATCGATGATCATTTTTAGTGTACTCGTGGTTTGTAAACTTTTGCATGATCACTTACAAGATGAACTATTTGTAAGCATCTAAATGTTAGGTTGACAGCTCAGCAGTCATCATATCCATTTAAGTTACTGTATTTTCAAACTCTCCCTAAACACTTTATCCACGTACAATCTTTCCCTCCATAGCCACTTGATTAAAACTGCAGAAATTCTTCCCAAAAGCAGTCGTCTGATTAATGGCCAGTACAGATTATTCAGAAAACCGATTTCATCTCGGTGCAATTTTTAAATAAGTTCGCAACTTACAGTAAGGGGTAGTGACATGTGTATATACAAGAACTACCCACTCATTAAAAATAAGATCGAAATAAGAGGTATAGGCTACTCGGTACTTCGTAAAAAAAAGCTTTGCACATGGCTCTTAAAATTTGACAGTCGTAGAATCATCATTCTGGCACTCATTCTGGCATGAGTACCCTTACTATATATTTATTTCATTGATGTTTTGACCGCTGTAAGCAGTGCACTCATCGTAAATCCCAATGACCAAAACATGGATTTGCGATTGCCACGGGATTCTGGATATCTTATTTTTAAGAATTGCCATCTATGGCAATCTTAACAAGCAGTAACTTGAACTTCCCTCCAGACTCTTACATATCAGTAACCCTAATAAACGGGCTGCGCCCTCACGTCAGCATTCACTATACACGTACTTTTGCTTTGAATCCTCATTTATTTCGAGTGAGTGAGTGATTGGATTGGAGGATTGCCCACCGAGAGCATGGGGTAGACCGCCTGGGGCGCCACCACTCGTGGCATTAAGCCAAACGATGCTATTAACGGCAGTAGCGATGGGGTCAAAAAGGTCACTTCCGATCGGGAAAGGTTACTGGTCAAACGAGATTTTGCATTTAGTAAACGTTTTCTCTGTAACAGAACTTCGTAAAAATAATTTTCCAAGTGAAATCCTAAGCCGGGACTTCCCTTATAGCCATACATCATAAATTATCATTTTAAACCATTACCTGTACATGTACAAGTACTTAAGATTAGAAAATTCTGGTTTTGAGGAAAATAGTGTGGATACTTTCTTCCTAAAGTGAGTATACTTATAGGAAACGTTCTTGAAATTGTATATTTTGCCGTTTACAGAGAAACCGTGTCGGAAATGTGGCCCAAGGTTTCAAATGTTTTAATAGTTATAGGAATCGTTGTTTTTCCCGAAAAGAATAAACACAAATGAGATACATGTACATGTGTATACACGTATTTCAAAATAATAGTAGGGTCAAAGCTACTGAAATTATGGGAAGTATTAGTTTTATAGCGGAACTAAAAATTGTTTAAGAATTTATGATCTGGAAACACAAATGTTTTACGATGCCAAAACGAGGATAAAAAACGTTGTCGAACAAATTGGGTAAACGCGTTTTGCAAACAGTGTTGACGGGAAACATTTTTTCTAGCTACAGTATATACGACAATAGGTGCACTCAGGCAGAAGCTGTACGAATGTCACTCTTTGGCAGTCGTGGAGTCGTGCGTGTTAAATCAACACGCCAAGTGGTTTAAAAAAATCGGTCAATATACTATCGCTGTTTTTTTTAAACAATAAATGCATGCCTTAAAATCTGCACTCGTGATTTCACGACTGCACTGCCAAAAATGCACTTCGTAAAGATTCTGTTAAAATACGCCTCTATTTTACGCCTGATGATTAAAAATTAACCCTTTCAGTCACCATGTCCCAAAAATGGGACATTTGGTAAAAACAGCGCCTCAGAAAATGACGTTTGGTTGCACTGCAATGCTTCAGTGTATAGAGGAATAGCCCCTCTTTCAAATGCAGCATCCTACTTGCATTTTTTAGGAAATTATAGCATTTTGAAAACATGAGGCCACAAATTCAAGAAATTAGCAGTAAAAGGCCTAAAAACAAAGTTGATTTTAATGAATTTCTAATATTTTTAAGTGAATTTTTTTGCAATAATTTAATAAACCACATCCTGTAGAATTAGAAAATGGCATAAAAAATTCAGTTTGCATAAATTATGCCATTGTTTCGGGATGTTGAAATTTCAATGTAACATTTTCTAAAACTTTTAATTTTCAATAAAAAAATCTGAAAAAATTCAGAGAACATATTAATATTAATTATATTGTTTCATTTTCCAAAGTTTTAAATACTGCACAAACAGAATTTGCAGAATTATCACAGGAAAGAAAAGAAATGGGGTGGCTCTCTATTGTGTTCCACCCTATATAAAAAGTAGCTTCTTTATAACCCAGTTTAATTTTATTTGGGATCTCCTGTGCCCTAAATTTTTGTATGCGTCATTGGACAGAAAAACGTGCCAGATTCCCACAAAATTCAGTTAGATCTACCTCTTTCATTTTGTCTGGTTATTGTGTTTGTCATTTATTAAAACTTTGTCTTTTTATGCTAGTACTGTGGAACCGCTTCTTTATGTTGTTACGCTTTCAAAAGTTAGCGTGACCTAGTCTGAATATGTATAACACTGAAACAGTTCAGCCCATATTGATTTTGAGAGTAACTCCCAAGGGAATAGGAGTGGTCTTGTACTGTGCCAATAATGCCCACGTTATTTACAACACAGATTTTCACCAAAATAACTTTGGTAGCGCCTGTATTCATAGTTAATTCGTGTGGTAAAAAGCCCATCGTGGGGAAAAAATTGCATATTGTCTTAGTAAGTATATTCAAAGATATTTTAGTAGTAAATTTCCAAAACGGTATTTTTTATGACATATACAATTGTAAAAACAAAAGAGAATTATACACAATTTCTACCCAAGACTATATGAAATCAACCCGAACAAAAATAAATGTATAGCTGGTTGTCTTACCTGAGGTGGTTGAGCATTTTTGACTTCGGGTTGTGAAGACCCACTCATTGCCACTTCTCCAAACAGATCTACGGTAAACTCTTCATCATCAAATAGTGATACTTTGGGTTGGGGTTTACCTTTTTCCATGCTGAGAATCTACAAGTAAATTTAAAAAGTCAAATTTCACTTTAGTCATATTGAGTCACACTACATAAGGATGCATATAAGCAGGTGAAATTAATGTATATATTATTCATGTGAGTCCAGACACTTGTACCACGCCTTTCATTATTTCAAGGTTTGTAATACAAGGTTTGGGAAACAATTTACCTTTGCTGAAATATATTAACGGTGGATGCATTTGTTCAAAACAACTTTAATGGTTTTGTAAACTCATTCTATGAGAAAATTCCATACCTGCTCTTCTTTTCTCTTAGAAATCTTTTCTGAGGCACTTGAAACGACTTTTTCTTCTTTAAATATGGAAGATCCTGCTATATCCCTTAAAAATGTAAAAAAAAATTCATTGAAAATAGTTTGTCATGAAACTAGATAATCTTTAAAATGAAAAGCATTTGTTTCCTTGTTAGCAATTTGTACAAATATATCATCAATTTCTGACCGGCTCATGCAGTATACCCCAAAATTTAATTTGATTTTATGGTAAAAAGCCTCGCCGCAATGAACCCCAACATCATCGTTAAAATTTCTAAAAGCTCATGGTTGTTCTTTGGAAACGCATCCTTTGGAAGACACATTTGAAGTTCGACTAGCTCAACAATTATATTCAAAAAAAAAACTTTCACAAGTTTTAAGTTGGGTATTCATTATACTCCGAGCCTTTAAAATATCTGTATAAGTGTCTACATTTTTATAACCTACTTTTGTTTAGGTTTCATGATTTCTGCAAATAAATCATCGTGATCATCTTCAAAAAACAAATTCTTAGTTGATTTTTTTGGCATAGCCTAGAATTAAAAATCATGTGTAAAGGACTGAATGATAACATGGTAAGCAAGTTGCTACTATTTTCATAGATATCATACTTTGTCTTCTACAGGCATATTTTTATAGGCAGTACTGTGTTGCTTAGATTTATCTGCAAAAATATCTTCAAAATCGCCATCCTCCTCAGTTCCACCAAATAGTATTCCTCCAACATTACTTTTCCTGTCACAATAAATAATTAAGAAAACTGAACGTGTTTTTCAATTCAAATGCTGCATTAGAAAAAAAATAATTACTTTTGAGGAATGATCGGTACATTGAAAAGATCATCATCATCTGGACCATCGGTGAAAATCGCTGTGCTACTACTAGATCCAGAATTATATGGACTGTCCTTCTTTATCTCATCGATGCTTGCCGTTCTATTCGACAGGCTAGCTTGACTAACATTATCAGATTCCTGAATGGAAAAGAAATATTAATTAAGGACAATATACCAAACATATATTGACAACAAATATATTAATTGGAAATTTATATGCACTTGATCTTTTTCACTCTCTTTAGAATGTTGTGGCTGGATTTTGAAGCTCATGGGATTTATAGCTGTACCAATCATTGGAACTGCACCAGGAAAAATCTGAAATCAAAAATTTGCAGTAAAAAAGTTAGTATTTTTCTGCAAAACTAAGGAGAATTATAACTTAAGGAAGTAATATAACTACGTGTTTACAATAACTAGCAATCATACTACTTAAATTTACACTGTTACTATATTATAGCCTATGAATCTGAGAATTTAATATTTCTTGGTTCAGAAATATTAATTTCGAAAAGTATGTAAATAAAAAACCACAAATCACTACTAACATCTCAAATCAACAAAAAAAAACCTTAAATAATTATTACTTTTTTCTTTGGGGTTGCAACTTCATTTGCTTCTTCTGTACTTCCAAATAAATCATCTTCGCCATCCTCATCAAAAATCGATCTTTGTTTTGGAACATTTGAAACATCTGAGAAAAAGTTATTTCAGGTACGTTCAATTATGACTGGTTATGATGACATGTATGTATTTATTTACTAATACTGATGTTTTACTAACTTTTCTTATCGCTGTTAACAGGAATTTTAAATATATCACTTTCTTCACTATCTTCCAAAAATAAGTTATCTTGACTAAATGGTTTTTGTTTAGATGTGCTGGATGTGACCGAAACATCTTTTCCTGGATTGGTGCTTTCAGTAGATGAAGTGAATAGTTTTCCTTTATTAACATTGCTATTTTTTTGCTTGGATGACTTTGTTCCACCAAATAGATCATCCTAATAAAAATTAAAAAACAACCATTTTTGAATTTTTTCCATTTTTCTATTTAAATTAAATTAAATTCCAAATAAACTTGAACTTTCAACTTTTAAAGTGAGCCATAAATGTTTTAGGAGCTAAATATTTAGCAGCGGCACAGTTTAAATAATGCTTATAACGAATAATAACTATTTTTAAGCTCACTTCATTAATGTCTTCATCGAACAACCCTCCTTGGCTAGAAAACATTCCTCTTTTGTTACCAAATAATTCCCCATCATCATTATCATCATCATCATCTTCTTCCACCTCACTTTCAGGCTTTGGTTGAACATTAACTTTTCTTCTTTTTGTTTCTTCATTTTTGTTAGAACTATTTGAATAATTGGAGGCTGAAGATCCTTTCCGGTCTTTGTGACTATCAACAGATTGTTTTACTGAAGAAAAATGCCATGTTGAATAAGAGAGAGCTAGACTAGTAATACTAAAAGAATAACAGGTAAAAAATCTCAAATTACTTGATTTACTTTTGGTTTCCTCATTAATGCTGCTGCCAGAACTATTGCTCCTTGCATCAGTGGTAATCTTTTTATGTGGTCCCTTCAGTTTTGCTGCTAGTTCCTTATCAAAATTTTTCTTTGAGGACATTTTTTCAATAGAAAATATTCGTTATTTTACAGTGAATGTCAAAATAAAGGAAACATTTCTTAAAAATTCTGACCTTGGGTGACATAAAATCATCGTCATCATCATCAGATGGCAGATGTGTACTACTGTCTTGATCAGTATTTGCGTTAAATATATCAGAATGCCGGCTATCATCGCTATCATCTTTTTCAAAATCAATTTTTGGAATCTAGGAAAAAAATGTTTATTCATATAGAATTATATAGAAATACATCCATATAAATTTTAAATGCAAACAAAAATTGTATAAATGACATTAAGTCTTACTACTTTTTCAGAATTGTCTAAGCTATGTTTTCTTGATGCAGGAGAACTTTCTTCACTCGAAATGCTCGATACATCATCTTGCATTTCATCTGAAAAGATAGTTAGTGCCGTTACTACAAGTGCAATTAGAAGATTTATAACAGTGTTATTTTCCGTAACAGGTTGCTTCGGTGCAACATAATATTCATATACAGTACATTACCTTCACTTAAACTTCCATTTAAACCTAAACGATCATTTTCTAAAAATTGCTGAGATCCAATTATACATGGCAATGGCCTAGTCCCATAACGTTCCTTTAGATAAAGAGTGAGAACAGTCATTTTGAAAATTCTGCAACTCCGAAACTCTAATGACATTAGTATTATGCAGATAGATTGCTGACTTTAGGATGTAAAATCGGCTCGTGTTTATAAGGCTCAGATTCCTCTTCACTGTCTGAATTCTGCAATTCTAGTTGTTCGTAGGCAACATCAATAACTGCTATTCCCAGATGTAGTGCCTTGGCTACTTTAGCAATGACTTCGGCGTCTTTTTCTTCTTTAGTTTTTTTCTGCAATTTAATATTATCACAATTTTCACAAGGTAAAAAAATGTATATGAAGCTTTGTGAACAATTGTTTACAAGGTTTCAAGAGTTAATTATTATTAATCCATGAAATTGTGAGCAAGCAGCATTTCTACGCATTAAAATTTCAAAAAAATACATCTACATACCTCAGTCACATCTTTCTTGTTTTCATTTGATGGGGAACTAATTACCTCGTCATCGTAGACTCTCTGGAATTTTAATGTTGCATGGGCTTTAGACTATATATATAGTGGCATATACTTTCACTGCACCAAAAAATGTATAGGCCTATACTTACACTTTCCACAAACTGTGTGTTTGAGAGCATAAGAAAGTCATTGACAATGTTATGAAGCCTCGAATGTGTTCCCTGTAAATTGAAAATTCATCAATTAACAACTTCAATTTAGGCACCTAATTATCGCGATTTATGCAGCAATTAATTGGTACCTCCGTTTCTTGAACTAAGGCATTGACCTCTTGCTGAATTTGGTGAGTCTGCGAAACCAGCGTTTGAGCCACATCTTGGAGTTTATTCAGTAGCTTTTTTTAGTTAAGATAATAAATTATTAATGTCACAAACAGTTTACCATCTGAGCTATCAACACTTTAATTGATCGACTGTCACTAACCCCTGAATCTCCAGCCAATGCCCAAGACTGACTGTGCTCACGAATTTTCTCCGTTGACCAGGGCTTGTCCCATATATGCCCGTCTGGGCATTCTTCATTACTCTAATTTTCAAAAATATCAACAAAATGGGAAAGCATTATACGCCCTTGGAATACGTATGTTAATTGTCGGTCGAGGACAGATCGACACCCCCTTCGGACCAAACACCTGTTTGTTTTGCTTACAAAATACATTTTCACAAAATGACATTATTCCTAACACGCAAACAAAGGCAAGCTCAACAAAAAAGAAATCAAAATTAGGCGTTAATTTAAGATATTCGTAACCGAAATAATTACCTGCATCTCGGTCGAGTTTCAATGAAAAATATTTATGAGCAGACGTCTTGTTGATTGAAAACTTGTGACTTGACTTCATTACGCCGACAGCCGACAAGAAGTAAGCTGCGCTGAATAGGCTGGATTCGCAATGAACCGGACGTCGCTCATGCGCAGATAGAATTGAAATACGTCATTTCTACTTTTTGGCTGTCATAAGCGAAATGGACGATAACTCTACTTCGTCGTAATAAATCGCATTCATTGTGTAGTTTATTGAAAATAAAATGCGGACGGAAAAAGTCAGTCCAAACCATTAAATAATTCAAGCGAGAAAAGCGGTGAGGTTTTCACGAGGTTTTCAAGATGGCGTTTTCAATGCCAGTAACAGTTTTTGACGTCACGTACCAGCCATAGGAAATGACGTTTTCAAATTCAAATTGCGCCTGCGCAAAGTTTGTCAGTTCATTCGGCAATCGGCATTCGGCCACAGTCGTCTAGTGTTTAAAGTCGCTCGGCTCAAGTGCTAAATTTCTTTGTTGTAGAACTGCGGTGGTTGCGGCGTGTTTCTTTTCTTTGGGTTAATTTTTAATATTAATTACTATATTAATAGTAATTTCTTATCGTTGTTTCGATGGCGGAATATTTGGCCTCGATTTTTGGCACGGAAAAAGACAAGTAAGTGTTTATTTGCTATAGAAAAATTTTGGAAAAATGTGTTCAACTTGCGGCGCATCGTCACGTACGCCTTTCGCTTCGTTGTTTGGTTTTTTAAATTATTTTCTTACCGATTGTCAAGCTGTTAAGAATTCTTCTATTCATTGAAGTAGTGAGCATAATTTAACATTGCTTAATCAAAGCCGGTCTTAGATCAAATTCAAGGAACCTAGTTATGGCATTTCCAAGGATTTACCACTTTTAATTCAGTTCTTCTGAACCCCAAAAACACTACTTCACATACGTTTCTCAGGGTGGTGACAAAGTCCTAAATTTTCAGAATTTTCTAGAAATTCTAGCAATTTTAAGAATGTGCACTACAATTTTAGGTCAAACTGACCTAAAATTGGTCCCAATTTTGCTTAAAAAAAGTCCTAAATATTTGTCAAATAAGTCCTAAATTTCATACTTTGGAATTTGCATGGCACCACCCTGGTTTCTTTTACGTTTTCTTTAATAGCATGATAATTTAAAATGTTGTATTTTTTTTTTAAAGTGTTCGGTTAATAGTTTATTAACATCTATATTGTTTTTACAGAGTGAACTGCTCTTTTTACTTTAAAATTGGAGCTTGTCGACATGGAGATAGATGTTCTAGAATACATAATAAGCCAACATTTTCTCAGGTAAGTACTGTAGTTAAGTTTATTTAATGGAAATTTTGTCAGTGACTGCATGTGTTAATGATGTATTTGTATTATTTTAAGACTGTCGTTCTTCAGAATCTCTACCACAATCCGCAGAATTCAGCTCAATCAGCAGATGGCTCCCATCGTAAGCGATTTTTATTTTTGGGCTAACATTGTATTCGATTTTTTTTTGAAAATAATTTCTTATGAAGTGTTGGAATCGATACATTTATGTAAGGAAGCTATTATAAAACGTGAAAGACCCTTAGCTAATGTGAAAACCACTTGTCTCTGGATATGGTTACATGGCATACGATTAAAACTGCCACAAATGATTTTAACAATAGTTTTCTGGCCTATGATAGTTCACTATTTGTTTCTTATTTCATGAAAGCCATATAAAGCTGCCTTTTAAGTTGTAATTAAAACTTATTAAGTTACTTTATGATGATTAAATTTTCCTAAGACTCTTGCAGCAATTAATATTTAAATTGCCACATAACTGATACAGCAAAATGTCAAATTCATCGAATGTAGTTTTAAAAGCAAACATTAAAATAAATTAAAAACATGCTGTGCTTGAATCTATAAAGGAATCAAGTTTATATATCTATACAAGTTTGGGCCATATTAGCAAAATGTAAATCGATTTACCTTAACATGTTGTGATTACCTGTCATCTGAATATTTAACCTTAAAAAAAAGGTAGCCTGTAGATAAATTAAACATATCGAGGCGATGTGGTTATCACCAAATTAGCTGTTAGTAATGGGCTTATTTCAACAGTTGCTAATATCACCGATGAGGAGATGCAAGAGCATTTTGACAACTTTTTCGAAGATGTTTTTGTGGAATTAGAGGACAAGGTAAATGGCAGAATGGGAGATGAGAAATTCCCCATTAATATTGCTATAAGGGGTTGTACTTGTGTGCATGGGAAGCGCTGCAGATGGTTTTGTTTGCCCATGAAATCTCACGAGTTCCCCTGCATGCTCCATTTACCAAGCATTTTGTGCGTTAAGACATGTCCAAAAATATATACAAATAAACCAAAATTTGCAAAGTTATTTGCATCCATCTGGGGAAATGTTTACTTTTTGTACGTTCTTGGTTCTTTGTTGCGTTTTTTTTTTCTTTCAATTATACAGTAGTGGCAAACTACAGTGAGGTTGAGCTACAGGAACATTTTGACAACTTATTTGAAGATGTCTTTGTGGAACTAGAGGACAAGGTAAAACCACTGCAGTTTGCCATTTATGCATGGCTGTGCATTTTAATAATATTTTTACTTCAGTGATTAATGATGGCGATTGTTGTTGACACCGCTTGTTCACATTTAGCTTTTGATGTTCAGCCTTACCTAATGATTGTTAGATGCTTAAAAACGTTAAGATCTTATTTCCTCAAATTTTTTTTTTAAATTTATTTCAACATTTTTAACTGAATGCTTCTAGTTTAGAATTGCTTGATTTTGCCTGGAAATTGCTGTTAGCTCTCTAAAGGGTGAAATTAAATTATTTTAGTGTCTGAATTGTATTTTCTGGGTACGTTTTTGTTTTGCATTTTAAAAAATGTTCGCAAAATTTTATGTTGCTTTTTTAAGTTTTTACGATTCTCATTTGAATTAAAGGGGTTTGACGCCATACTTGATTTGTACAATGTATGCAATTATTATGAACATGCATGATTTTGTACATGGAAGCATACCATTTCTGACATTATCTGATGTCTTTTAGTGGTATAATTAGTTCATATCAATAATTCTTGTCGTTCATATTATTTTATCTAGTATGGTGAAATTGAAGAAATGAATGTCTGCGATAATTTAGGTGATCATTTAGTAGGAAATGTCTATATAAAGGTAACTTAATTTTTTAAGTATTGTAATTATAGATAACTATAAGTAAGCTATAGATAACTTAAGATGCTTTCTTGATTTTAGTTCCGCAGTGAAGAAAATGCAGAAAGAGCTGTAAATGATTTAAATAATCGTTGGTTTGGTGGAAGACCGATTTACGCAGAATTGTCTCCTGTGACCGATTTTCGTGAAGCTTGCTGTCGCCAATATGAAATGGGGTAAGTTAAAATTGGGTATATTCACACGCTGTAATAACTGTAAGTGTATTTAGCCCGCAGAACATGCATGTGCCATAAATTTTTCAACATTAATAATGCTGACAAGCATACAATTTGGTATAATGTCATTAAATTAATGCCGGTTCATTTCAGGGAATGCACTCGCAGTGGTTTTTGCAATTTCATGCACTTGAAACCAATTTCTCGTGAATTACGGCGTGAGCTGTATGGACGCCATCGTAAGGGTGGTGGTGGAGGTGGTGGCATCGGTGCTGGTGCCCGGAGATCTCGATCTCGCAGCCCCAGGCGAGACAGGCGCCGCTCCAGAAGTAGGGAGCGCAAGCGTTCCACCTCTAGAGGCCGTGAACGTGCAAGATCACACGAGCGATCTCGTGAACGCTCAAAGTCACGAGAGCGAGAGGGGCGCTCCGGACGATTTTAAATGACAGTTTAGTGCATTTTTGTACACTCGCATTCTTTAAAAACCCTAAAGATAGAAAAAGTTTGGTTTAAAGTACCAAGTTTTATTCCATTCAACTTAAAGACTCCTGTTTGTCACATTTACTGGCTGAAAGAAAATTGGCCAGTATAAATTGCTGTCATCTCTATTATCCTTGGAAAAATGTTGTCAGCTTGAACATGCTATAGGAGATAAAAATAAGTATGCTTAATCAACAATTTATTTGTTTCTGTTTGTTTATTACTAATGGCAGTGGATCCTTTGGACATTTGCATATGGTATGCACTTAGTGCTTGCACTATGTTAGTTAATCTGAACAGCACTTTTAAATTCTTCATGCATTTGATTTTTGGTTCATGTCAAGTTTATAGTTTATAACAAAAGAAACTGGACAATTTAAGATTTTAAGAAAAATAAATGTTGGATAGAAGATGCGTCTTACGAGGATAATTTATGAAGGTAATCCCTGCCTATAGTTGCAAGAAAAAAGTCAAGTTTTTTAACCATTGTGCATCACCTGAATAGATGGTTTTTTTCTAACAGGTTCACAGAAAATATAGGCATGAAAATGAGACTTCATGAATTTGACACTTTTATGCATGCTGAAAAACCATGTTTTTGGGTTCAATTTATGTAAAGTCCGGTATCCACAGCCACGAAGCCAAAGGTTTTTACTCCAAACTGGGTTAGTGATGACGAAAGCAAGACTATGCTAAACGGTTTTCACGAAACCCAAAAGGAGGAAATCAAGTTTTGTGGCCTAGTTTGACCTTCCCATTGAGTGTAGGTCTCTCGCTTTGATCTGACCAAACTTTTGGCGATATATCAATTTATATCGATGATACTTTAAACGACAGCATATTGAGTATTTTTTCATTTTTTAATCACAAACTTTGGAAATGTCCTGCTTGTGGAAAGATGCCAGTTGTGAAAAATTAACACTAAGCAATTAAAGATAACTTTCTTTAATCAAATGGTATGGATTATTAATAATAAATTAATCAATGTTATGTTCTCAAAGAAAATGGTGTGCAAGAAGATTATTTTCTCTAATGAAAAAAAAAAAACCTTAGTTCAATTTTCAATAACAATTGTTGGTATTGATTATTTTTATTGTTTCATGTATTCAAATGTTTTCAAGATAACTATTATTGCAAAGGGACAGGATTGTTACATAAATTGCATAATGCACTACAAACAACTGCAATTTTGTCGATATTTGTATTGGCAGTGCCTCCTTTCACATTAAACATGCTGATTGGTAAGCTACTTTGCAAAATTTTAAACTTGTTTCTTACAAGACCTGTCACGCGTTCTACAGTAGTTTTTAAGGTAGCCATTTTCTTGGATGTATTGACATCCATTATATGAAGCTGGCCATCTGCATTGGCAATAGAAGGCACCAGAAGCTCTGCACATGCAAACCCAAGAGAGTCTTGGATGTCAAAGCCCTTGTTTGTAATAACTACATCATGGGGTAGCAAGTTTTTCAAAGCTCCACTATTTTCAATTAAATATCTGTCGCATACTTCACCCTCCCATGCATTTGAAACAAATGAAATTGTTCCTTGAGGTGTAATTCCAATTAAAAATTTCACAGAATCACGTTGCCTATAATTTGGAGATGACTGCGCTATAGACAAAGAGGATGATGGCTTCTCAATGAACATTTCAAAACAATCTAAAATAACAGCAACTCTATTTCCAAAAGCTCGTACGAATACTAATGGCATTGATTTTTGCAGTGCATCTCGATCAGGCCAATTGACTAGAAACCTTAAATTTTCACTGCTGACATTAAGCCATCGGTCAAATACCCTTGTTATTGTTGACTGAGATACAGAAAATCGATATGCCAAATCTGGAATAGCTAAATTCAACCTGAGACGCATTAATAACATGACATACTCCTGAAATCTAGTAAGAGAGTTCCGGTGAGATGAGTCAATGAATTTACAAAGGAAAGTGAACAACATATTGAACGAGGAATAATTTGGAAGGCCTGTATAAAAGCGGACTTTCTCGTCTGAATCTCGAAAAAATTCTTCTGAAACCTCTAAATTTATAACTTTCTCTCTCAGTGACAACAACTCACTTCGTAGATTTTGACATTCATTTTCCAGGAGATGTAAATAGTCCTTGTTCGAGTCGGTCTGGGTAACAGCATCACACATACAATTTGAAATAAGAGTACAGGTTGGCATGGATGGTTGAAGCCTGTTATTTTCTTCGTGAGCTAGGGCTAGACAAGAAGTGGTTTATTTAAATAAGAATTAAAAGCAGACGTTCTTGTCTGAATCACAAAATTGTTGTCCCAAATATTTGATGTATACCTTTCTCTCTCAGTGACAGCAGCTCACTGCGTAGATTTTCACGTTCATTTTCCATGTTTCGTAAATCCTCCTTGGTCAAGTCAGTCTGGGTTGCAGCATCACGCAGATAATTAGAAGTAGGAATACAGGTTTGCAGGGATGGTTGAAGCCTGTTATTTTCTTCATGAGCTAGGGATAGACAAAAAGTGGGTTTTAAAGGCAAGAATGAAATTAAATGGCATTGTTTAATGATTGCTGTAAACTAGTATTTGCATGTATAACCTCTTAATCTTGCATACCACTTAAATTATTGTTATGCTGGCATTGTTCTTTATTTTTTGCATTGCCATTACTAGGAGAGCCAGTATAGCAACACTCTACTAATTCATGAGCAAGATTTAGAGATGAATTGCATTCTCGGTCACTTTCATTATGCACTGCTGTTGGGCTGCCTGAAAATAGTAAAAATAACGCTTTTAGTAAGAAAGTATTATCGTCATTAAATGGCCAAATTGCACTACCTATATATATTTTATTTCAATATAATGTAATACAACCAAATAAACATACAATTACGGGAACTTACAAAATTCGCATACCACTTATATCATTTACATGATGAAGCAGTTCTTCAGTTGTATCATTGTCACAAGTGCTTTTAAGGGAACGTTTTGGTTGTATGCAAGAGTCGATATCATCCGAGAATCCAGGTAGATCATACCCAAGATTTATAGATGGTGCCCAGTCCCGATTATTGACGTCATACAGTTTTGATGGAGCACCTTGTTTTTATGGAATATGAAAGCATGTTAACAGACATGTACGCGTGAGCGCATATAGTAGTTTAGTTGTATCAGCTCGAACTAACCTGACACAAAGTGCCGTCCACAAACTCTAGTCCAGCGCTTTATATTTTTCTCACTCAAATCCTTTCGGTTGATTCTAGACACCCATAACAGTCTGCGCTTTCTTGTCAATTTTTCATGTGCCTTGCCTTCTCTAGATACAACTTTTGGGATCAAAAATAGCCGTCTTATTCCAGATGTTCTGCTCGAATTTATACTACAACCAACAATTGCACAGGCAACCATGGTCGTCACAGTCTGTCACAAAACACAGGGGTATAAACACAGTCACAAAATTGTGTAAACACAGTAGGCCTACACCAAATGGCGGACCGAAGACTCGGGTAGGTACCCGAATCGGACAGGTCAGATACTAGTCAATAAGCAATAGTGTGCCACACGGCGTGTATCGGCATCGGC